>JAUEJL010099120.1:0-13413 GCA_032274825.1 Drosophyllum lusitanicum
CGCCGCGAGCATGTAAGCTTCGCGCCGTGAGGAACATCTTGACGTGAGAAATTGCCTTTGCGCCGGCTGAATATATCTGGAAATTCAATGTTAATCTTCGCGTCGCGAGAAGGATCTTTGACCAGTTGGACTGTTTAAAATTCAAAAGCAGGATAATGTTAATCTTGTTCTCGCGCCGCTAGCCAGCCGGGATCTGTGCTCTATAAATTAGATTCTTAGCATTTTTTGAGGGGATCTTTTGGAGAAGTCTAATGTAACACCGCAATTTCGACCTAGATTTTTTATTTTTAAAATACTGCGGAAGCGATTAAAATATATACAAAAGTATCTACAACTGAATATACAAAACAGTTTTCCAAGTCATCAGTATCTCAAAACATTAGTGTTACAAAAAACAACGGCTCTTCACAAGTAATATCAGAGTGCCCATCAATTATTCTCCAAGCTACACCCACTCACAACCGAACCGCAGAACTTAACAAAACCTGTAAAAAAGAGTGAGAAGTGGGGGATTAGCACAAAGCTAAGTAAATAAAAGTAAAACCACAACATAGCATCAATCATAACCGCAGGATACCAAATAATCAAATAATCGTGCCTCGGGAAGACCGACGGTTCTGCAGGAACCTACAACAATGCCGGCCAAAGCAAAGGTTTACCAATAGTTTATTTGTTATTCTCACACAGTATTACTCCTTAAGTTGCAACGAATGCATCAAAAGATCCAAATACTGATTAGCCGATAGGAAACAAACCCAACCCATGTGCTCAGCCGAAACTGACTTCCCATCAATCATGTATACATATCATATCACTAACGCAACGATTAATTAACAACGACCAGTTAATCAATCATCAAACATAAAGTCTATCCATGCATCATTCCATAAACAGTTGCAACCAAAACCAGTTACAACTAATACCATCTGTGAGTTAAACGTCCACTCACCTCTTGTTCTCAAACTCCACTCAGTGGTCTAATGTTACTGAGTCTTGTTCGTTCCTGAGAACATTATAAAACTGAAATCAGTATCCGATTCATAAATATATATCAAAACATATATATTTATATCTCTATTGTTCATATACAATATGCTAGATCCACATATGAATATACATAAAACATACAACATCAAAGAATAACAAACAAACTTTTAATTCTATAAAACCCGCGGACGCGTCGCGTCCATGAAACCGACGCGTCGTGTCGCGAAATGCGAAAGTCGGATCTAACATGCGAAAGTCGGATTACTTATCCGAAAGTCGGACCACAAGAGTCGGATGACTCAAGAGTCTGACGAACAAACCCAAATAGTCGGATCAAAACATGCGAAGGTCGGACCAATCCGGGAACGCGTCGCGTCCCATGCTTGGACGTGTCGCGTCGCGCATATACCTGCAACATCTTCTTCTTCTTCTTCATTATCCAGCCGACTTAAACACAAAGTAAATCATATCCAACATCTGATAACTGATAAAATCACTACTAAAACACCTACAAACTTCATATAGCATGCTAATAATCATCAAGAACACCTTTAAACAATTTTAAAACAACAAAACAATCAAAACCCATTTGTCAAGTTTATTCAAAAACCCATCAATGGTGTTCTTCAACTTTCTATCATGAAAACCAGCAACATGCACAACAAATCATCAAGAATCATGCTTTGAATCTATGAGAAATAAGTACCAACATTTAACTTGAATTAACAACAACAAATCCTCAAGTTCAAAACTTCAAGTTTGCAAGTTTGCAAGTTTCTTGGTTTCTTCTTTTACAAAGCAAACACACACATACACTTTCAATATCTCAAGAAGTGAGGAGGTTTCATTATACACATACACATGTACACCGCCTTAATTGAATTCGTTAAAGCATGAGGTGTCATAATTTCCATCATATTTACATGCATACATATCTACACATACTTACATATATACATTATACATTTAATTAATTACTTTAAGATAATTAATTAACTTTAATAACATAAAGACATCACTAATTTCATTAAAATAACAAAATAAAATACTTAATATTAAATGCACACATAACACGCACCGTTAACTCGCTAAACTATTAGTCCGGGTTTGCGGGTGTTACATATATCACTTAACCCTACACGGCCCGTGTAGTTCATATGTACATGATCCACAGACACCCTACATGGTCTGTGTAAAAGAAAGGGCTATACATGGACCGTGTACCCCTACACGAGGCTATACACGGCCGACACCAAGGTACACAGCCCGTGTTACCCAAAACCCAACGGTAGTGTTCGACCAGAACAGCTGCAAACTCGATTTAAACATAACCAAAACTCAAAATTGACATACCAAAGTGTTTTCTAACACCTTACAACAACCATATACATCTAATAACACTTGTAAGACCATAAAAACATCACCTTTGATCATCCCTTGATCATATCGTCATACAAACTTGGTTTTGACCCATTTCTTTCAAAAATCATCACATGCACTTCCAAAAATCAGTATATAGCTCCATAAAATTCATGTTTCAGTAATTAGAACTCTACTATATCATCATCAAGATGATTAAAACTCAACCATCCACAACTTCTAACCATAAATGACTCAAAATCATGTGCATGCAACCTAAAAGGGTCAATTAACATACCTTTAACCTTGAGTTGAAGATTACAGCTATGAATATCTTGAATTCTTGGCTTAAAGCTAGAAATTGCTCTCTGCTCCCCCCACCCTTTCTCATTCTTCCCAGCACAAGCACACACTCACACTTCTTAATTTTGACCAAATGGTCAACTAACCCATATCTATATACATATCTTTGAGCTATTGACAAATCCAACCCTTCTAACTTTATTTTTAATGTTTTAGTCACATAAGTTATCCTATTTTCAATTATTATCAAGAATTATTATCTTAGTCTCTTGACTTAATTAATTACACTAATCACTTCATAACTCAAATAAATTATTATTATTATCCTAATAAAGCATGCCATAAAATATAACTTATTAAATACCCAATAAATAAATTTAAATGAAGATCTCACATTTCCGGGGTGTTATAGCAAATCATATGTATTACTTGAATCGCAAATTGATCTTGGGCTAAATCGCAAATTGGGCTAAACCCCAATCGCAAATCATAAGTAGCAGACCAATCGCAAATCGATCCTTGGTTAAATCGCAAATCACAATATCTAACACTTTAATCGCAAATCTCATGACTGTAAATTGTGAATCATAGTTTGGGGCTAATCGTAAGTCAGCGAAGTAACATACAAACTTTAAATCAGAATCGCAATTTTGAGTGTGTGTGTGTGTATGTGTTGTGTTCGGATCGAAATCTAAACCATTAGTAATATTCAGCTAATGAGTTAGAAATTAGTGTTAATATAGTGAAACCGTGTTTGTAGGTTCAGGTTGATCGATGTGTCTGGCTATTAAAGTACTACTATTTACTGTAACTACTTAGTACTATTGATCAAATGAGTTTTCAATAACTTACTTATTATGCTGTGATGACTGCTCATGCGTGATGTTGTACTATTATGTGTCGATGTGAAATTTATGCGCAGCTGGACGCTAGTTATTGCATCTTTGATAAATTATGTGTAGTTGGGCACTTACCCGCCTGTGTAACATTAATTGTGATGGCGTGTACTTGTTAACTAAATATGTGAATCTGATAAAATGTGCAAGTACTGTGTTAGCTCACTACGCTTTATGCTTACTCGTATTCTTTGAATGTTTTTCAGGACCGTCTCGTGCATATAAGGGCAAGGCGCTGACATGATAGCAAATTCTGCATTTTATTTGAACCACAAGTCTCGTGTGTTGGACGGGTGTATATTATTGGTAAATGTTACGAAATATTCTTATATACTATTATTATTGAACTACTGTTTTGATTATTTAAAAAAATTGGTGTGTTCCATTATTATTATTATTATTATTATTATTAACGTAATTACTTTTTTTTGAATTATTCTTTATTTTGAACTTCTATATCACTTCATCACCCTCAACGCCAGTGAAACGGCGTCACATCATATGTAACATGTTATAACAAGTTGATACATTAACGCTATGTTCTCGAGTTGTTTTTTGAAAGGATTGGTAGGGGAGGGAAAGAAAATCATCAAGGTTGACTGTTCTCAAGTTTTTAAAGGAGGAAAAGGGAGGGGGAATTGAAGGAGTGACTATTTGGTTAAAAACTTATTCTTCCAAATGTGGGATGATTTGGAAGGAAAGAGGTCTCTCCTCTATTTCCTTCCTTTTGCTTCAACTTAAGAACAAAACTTGGTCATTTCTTTTCTTTTCCTTTCTTTCCTATCACTTTCTTTCCGTCCTTGAAAAACTCGAGAAGGGAGCGTAAATGATATGATATGTAAAGTTCAATACATTATATGATAAGTTTCAAAATCAGATAGATACAATAGAATATATTCTAGTATACTAAACTTTTAAGAAATTCATTTATAAACCATTAAAATAGTACATCCGTGTTTAATCTAGCTATTTATTTATCTTTCTAGGGAATATCATGATTAAAAGCATAAAAAAAACACCGTACGTACATAAATGTTGATTACTAAAGTCATGGCATTTTTAGTTAGAAAGAATTTCTAGGTACTCTTCATGGATCAAAGGAATACTTGCTTTCTTAAATCACACAAAGAATCTAGAATAACTTTAATCATAGACCATTGTGATGCTACCAGCTTTGCATTCTTTCCATCTTATTCTAGCTCCTAACAAATTTGTTCACACAATATTTTATCCTTATACAGTACTTTAGGCATCTATTCATCTAACCATCTATCCCTACATTTGACATTTAGCCTTTTAGGTATTCTTGTTCCATAGCTAGCCATCCATCTGAAGTCTAGCTAAACTTCGAAATGATGTCGAAAACAAGCTTTCTGGACATGCAATACAACATCTCTAAACATAAGTTCCTCCGCAAGCCGTCCAGAATGTTCTCGAATGGTGATAGACAACCTTCCGGGCTGCCTATGTTCCATCCAAACGTGACTGAGATGAGGCGTGTTTTTGACAAATTTGATCGGGATAAAGATGGTAAGATATCAAGGAGCGAATACAAGGCCATACTACGAGCTTTGAGACAAGGGGGTACAGAGAGAGATGTGCAAAAGATATTCGAGGTGGCAGATTTAGACGGCGATGGTTTTATCGATTTTAAGGAGTTTATGGAGGTGCAGAGAAAAGGAGGCGGGGTGAAAGCGGTGGATGTGCAGAGTGCTTTTCGAACGTTTGATTTGGATGGGGATGGAAAGATAAGCGTGGAGGAAGTTTATGAGTTGATGAAAAGGCTTGAGGAGAGATGTAGCTTGCAAGACTGTCGGAAAATGGTTAAAGCCGTTGATTCGAATGAAGATGGTGTGATTGATATGGATGAGTTTATGACGATGATGACTCAAAACATGAAGATTTAAATGTTATTATAAGCATGCATGAGTTATTTGGTCTAATGATACTAATGTTGTGGGTTCATTCTCCATATATGGCAGCTTGTCTAAAAATGTATGTGTCTCCTTTGTACTACGTTTTTATAGAATAAAAGTAGTGAGTTTTATTAATTAGTATGTTTGTTGTTTTATAAATAGTTGCAATAATAACTACCAATAAGGTGTCCTAGTGGTAGAGGTTTTCCTAGGTAAACACTTTGAGAGTTGTATATTCTTCTACCGTAAATGCTTTGTGGGTCTAGGAAAGGGAGAATTTGCTGAAATTGTCTCGGGTTTAATTCCGATTCCTTGCTCGGGTAGCCAAAACAGATGATTATTGCCTGTAGGCAAATCCTTGGGGAAGGGTTGGCTCGGATCCATAGGATCCCGGGCACAAGATTAGCCCGGCGTAAACAATCTTTTTGCTGAAATAGTTGCAATAATAAAAAATAATAATAATATTAGATGTGCTAAAGCCTTGTTATTCTATTCATTATAACAAGTAGTTATGTTCATAAGATATATGTCATGGTTTTAAAATACACTTAACGGCAAAAATGGTTGATAAATTTGATTGTATACTAGATTCGACATGTGGACTTGGGAGGAATGACTTTTATGATGGCTTTCTTTGCTAAAGATTAGCGCACTCATTTATATCCTCTATTGATGTTTTATTCTTTCATTAGATTAAACGCCCATGTGATATACATATTGGTTAAAAATTTATAAATATTAAAAATTTATAAAAAAGACTATTGAATAATTATAAACCTAGAAAGAATGAGAGTTTAAAAAAATAGTGACAGAAGGCGTTAACATTCAGACCAACGGTGGAATCGTCAACACGAGAAGGAAAGCAGATGTGAAGATAGAAATGTGATATTATGATACAGAGTAATATGATTGTATTTTTTATACAAGTCAAATATTCGTATATGGAGAAAAAACCCCGAGAAAGGCTTTTGCTCACCAAGAATAAGATTGGAGTGCCTATCTTGCAATAAGCCTTATATTTCTAATATTAAGAGTTCATAATATTTCATATCTAGGATGTTCTCATATTAAGGAATATTGAGAGCTTGTTCAAAGTGATCCCAAACAAGCCCCTCTTACCCCCCCACCCACCCCAAAAAAAAAGATTATTGTCGGGAGGCCGGAAGTCTGTAGTGATCATGGCTCTAGAGACTTGATATATACAGAGCATAAATCTTAGTTTTGTTCTCGACTATTATTTCAACTCTGAATCTAGCAACGATTCACCACACAAGAAAGACTCCAAAGCCGGAAGAATTGGAATTTCAACTTTCACTTGAGCAAGAAGAGACTTGTCAAATGAAAATATTGTTGGAGCTATGGGCAGAGAAAAACAATAACATATTTGTTGCCTCAAACAAAAGCAATTTCACATCACCAAAGTATCATTGTACCACCACCACCAAATTTGTGTCCTTTTCATTTTCCGCCGGATGTTAGCCCATACCATTTTCTACACATTTAGGGTCAAACCCACTCCAAGTTATACTCTAATATACGCGATCTAACTGTTTTCTATACTTCCCCTTGACATCCAAGATGTTTGCCAAATGAAGATTGAACCCTTAAGAACCTTTAATCTGTTCATTCTTGTAACATGAAAACCGATACAGACACCTGTCCATGTGAAAAAACTAACAGTCTAAAAAACAATCTGACTTTCGATAATAAATTAATAATTGACCTTGACTTTTATTGATCGTCGTCGCAAAACAAATCATCAAATGAAATTCCCTTTGCTGAAACTTGAATCGAATTTTTGGATATGACATTATGACATAATTAGCTTCATTCTCAGAATATAGGTTATAACGTCACCAACGTTCTTACTTAAAATGACCTTAGCCTCAATAACATGTGAACGGAGTTTAGTAACTTGCAATCTTGTTCCATTACATAACCATCTTACTACAAGGTAACATTACATGCGCATCAACCTTTAAAGTTAGTTTGTGATGTGGACAACCTGATACTTGAATGAATTCAGAAGCTCAGGGGAGTACAATGATTCTTCAAATGTATCATATAATTCACTTGAACATATATTATCTAAACCAAAATATAATATCTCATGAGTGTTCAACTTTGATATCATGTAATCATTTATGTTCCAACGTTCCCTCCAAAGTATACGTGGGTGTAGAAGCAACTCTTCAACTTCAGTTTTTTTTCAGATGGATACAAAAGTAAGGATACAATCGCTAAAAATCTACAGGTCTCCATACAACTTCTGCAATTCATCACCAGTAAATTTCTTTTTAACACCTTTTATGCCTTCCTACAAATTAACATATAAATAAACAGGTATCACATCAAATAACACATACACATATATTCAAACATCACATATATAAAAATACATCATACGATAATAGTTAGTGAAACTCACCTGGTTCGTACTCTAAGTACTGACTACAGCTACGTAACGAGTATTTGAAATTAAGTTAACACCGGCAATCACCTACAATTAAATCGTGTCTCGTAAATTCTCATGATCCCATACTGGTCGTATAATTTGCGATTCAATGTTAAGTTCGACTTGCGATTTGGGCTTCCCAAGCCCAACTTGCGATTTGGGCCTGAAAGCCCATTTTGTGATTCAGTCGTATAACCCAATTTGTGATTCTGATTCTATAACTTAACTTGTGATTCAGGCCTTTAAGCCTAATTTGTGATTCGGGCATTTAAGCTTAATTTGTGATTCCACCATAACACCAATTTGCAATTCATCATAATATAACCAATTTGCAATTTCTCCTTGTATAACCATTTTGCAATTCAAGTTTCTCAACTAATTTGCAATTCAAGCAAACTAAATAATTTGCAATTCATACAAACTATCTAATTTGCAATTCATACAAACTAACTAATTTATGGTTGTATCTAGCTCAAGAACACCCACATCTCGACACATATATACATACACTTCCAAATCCAATCTTAGCCAATACTTAACCAAAATTTATAATTCTTTTTCCTATGGTTCCCTAAACACATCTAGATCACACCATATCGATTAATTGCATTTTAATCGTGTTTTCATCATAAAAAAGCAAGTCTTTTTTTCGGGTTTTGAGCTGTGGTTCGACAGCCCTCTTTAATTCCACAAAGATGATTCAAAACTCAATCATTTTCCGAGATTTCAATGGCTATAGGTTCCTAAACTAATCTAGATTAAACACTAGCAATTAATTGCGTTTATATCAAGTTTTGCATCATCAAAACCTCATGTTTGTTCACGGCAGCCTACTCGACGACAACAGAGGTTCCAGCCCAAAACCCAATGATTTCACAACATAAAACATGCTAATCGACTTGTGTGGGATTGGAGATACTAAACTTGAGATTTCCCTTAAAAAATTATGCGAAATGACTAAGATTTGACCTTGTTCCTCCTCCTTGTGTTCTCGACAGCAGCTTCTCACGACACAGCCGGATGGACTGATGGTGTCGACTGCCTGCTAGGTCTTGGGCTAAACTTACGTTAGTTATATCCTATCCTAATTTATTTAAGGCCCATTACATCCAATGCACATAACTTGGCCCATGGCACTTCTTTTGACAAGCTAAAAATAAATTAAGGATGAGCGATTAAGCTCATAGCTAAGTTAGCTAAATGCTTAACCCAAGTAATCACCAAAACATACCATTTTAAAATAATTACCTCAGAATAAATAAATAAATTAATACTCGCAGTATAATACATAATATCGTTACAAATTCGAAAATGGGTATTACAATCAGGTTCTCCAGAACACTTATACGCCCAACAAGGTCCATAATCATATCGAAAACCGAGCCCCCGCTACCATAAATGGGGATGCCGGCATTGGGTGGAGAACGCTGCAGGGAGAGATCATGAAGTGGCTGTGTAGGCACTCTCTGTTCTGCATGTGCCTGTGCTACAGGGACGTCGACGCCATTACCACCTTCAAAAAACAGTAGGCTGGCAATCCACTAGTCTTAAGACCGCTCAATAGAGGTGGGAATCATGTACACTGGCGCATAAGTAGGCTCTGGATAGTTATAATAAAAAAAGTTTGTGCGTACAAAATTACAACACGTTTATAAAAAAACTAGTAGAAACACCTACATGCGCGCATTGTGCGAAAATAGTCATCACCCGATCAAAGTCCATGCGATAAAGAACCTTACCCACCACAAGGCCTCTAGGTATCGACCCATCATATGCGAGACACCTTCTGATACTGGGAATGTCTCGTAAACCCAACACTAAGTATACAGAAATAAACTATATAAGAAAACAAAACGATATATATTATTATTATATCGTTAACAATATATTCTTATACCTTTAGGACTCATACAAGTCCGTAAAAAGTGTACGGTGCACGGGCACTATCCACATGACGCTTGACTCTACCCGCATCTATAGCATCATAAAGCTGCTCGTACGTGTAGGTCCATAAAAATGACCCCCACGGGAAGGCGTTTCATGCGGTCAAGTCCTCCGGTAGATGTATAACGTCCATACGAATGTATGAGTTTTGGTCGGACCCAAAAAAACTCACGGTATAACATGACTAGCCATGCAACCCTCACCGCGTCATGATCCCGTACATTATTAAACACGTTTAGAGTGTCCCACGTGCGCACGTATAACCGGGTGATTCAAGGACCGGGAAAACATGCCTCATAAACGGTGCGTCGGGGAGATGGTCGTTAAAGTTTATGCGTCCGAATCTAAGTCCTATCAACAGACAAAACTCTCGACGCCTGAAACGTATGTGGTTGCCGGCCACATTGAAAAATAAATTTTCCCATTCACAACGTGTGTACACAACAACGCGTGTATAAGCAACAGATCGTTTTATGGCCCCTTCACGTTGAGAAAAGGCCCAAAAGAAGTCTTGACGAAATAGTATCAAACTATCTAGTCTTTCGCTGAGCCCCTGTTTAATCTTTTCGCCAATACATAACTTGTTTCGACAATGTAGGTTTGCTTTGTATAATTCCTACAAATGAAATGAGTTTTTATAATTTTATTACATATAACATTGATAAAAGCATTAAAAATTCAAAATTTTATAAATTTGTCTATCGTGTTTAACTAAAATTTTAAAACCTTTATAACTTGATAATTATATTAATTTGTCTATTATCTCTAAATAAATTTATAAAACCTTCCTAATTTTATAAATATATAGATTTCTCTGTCACATCTAAATTTTATAAGTATATTAATTTTCTTCTAAATCAATTTCTAAAACATTATAGTTTTTTAAATATATATAAATTTGTCTATCACTTTAACAAAATTTCTAAAAAGTTTATAATTTAGTAGATATATTTATCTGTCTATTATCTCTAAATTTTTTTATAAATATATAAATTTCTCTAGCACATCTAAATTTTATAAGTATATTATTTTTTCTAAATCAATTTCTTAAACCTTCATACTATTTTAAATATATATAAATTTATCTATCATCTTTAACTTAATTTCTAAAAAATTTATAATTTAACAAATATATTAACTTTTTTATTATCTCTAAATAGTTTTTTTTTAAACTTAATAATTTTTTAAATATATTAATTTCACTTTCACATCTAAATAAACTTCTTAAACCTTCATAATTTTATAAATATTAAATTTCTCTATCACATGTAACTAAAATTTTAAAAGCTTCATAATTTTAAAAATATGTTAAATTTTCTTTCATGTTTAACTAACTTTCTAAAACTTTATAGTTTTTTAAATATATATATAAATTTGTCTATCATCTTTTACTAAAATTCTAAAACCTTTATAAATTAATTAATATATTAATTTTTCTATTATCTCAATATAAATTTTTAAAAGCTTCATAAATTTATAAATATATACATTTTTTATCACATCTAAATAAACTTGTCTATATTTTCTAAATAAAATTTTAAAACATTCATATCTATTAAATATATAAATTTGTCATATACTCGTAGGCATAACTAATATTTAGTACAATATACTAAATATACATTTTTTTCAAGTCATTCAAATATTTAACTTTTACAATATTACAAACATATACAAAGTTAACAACATTTAAATTCTTTCAGAAAAAAACAAACACTAAAATTCATGTCATCTAACAACTTATAAAAAATTAATAAAGACAATAACAATTTTTAAACATACATTTAAAAGTCATAATACACATAGTATTTAAAAATACAAGAATGTAACATACACTAAAATTCATGTCTTCTAACCACTTATAAAAATTTAATAAAGACAATAACAATTTTTAAATATACATTTAAAATTGATAAGACACATAGTATTTAAAAATACAAGAATGTAACATACATTTATATACAAATACATAAACATAAGTTGTATTTAAAAATATCTGGTTTGCCATTATTTATATAAAGTTTTGTCTGAAAGGTCGCCAAAGAAGTGAAGATGTGGTCTGAAAAGTCGCCGGAGAAGTGGAGATGTCGTTCGAAAAGTCGCAGGAGAAGTGGAGATGTCGTCAGAATTTACAATGTCACCATAGATGTAGTTGTAGCTGGAGTATGTCGCCAAACACTTTTCTGTAGCCGGAAAATGTCGCCGGAGGGGTCGCCGGAAAAGGTGGAGAAGTGAGATTTCTTTCAAATTTCTGCAAAAAAAAAATATTACCAACAACTCTTATTTATCTCCTATTACCTACCTAAATATTTACAAAACATCAAATCACTTTAATTTTTACCACTTAATACCCATGTCGTCGAAAAGCGCATGTTCCCAAGACAAATTCCATTTTTATCGGTGACAAAGTCGGATTCTTCGGTGACATGAATTAAAAAAACCGTTATGTGTCGCTATATAACTGGCTTGCTTGTCAAGTCATATCTACCCTAGTACCCTTTTCCTTGTCGCCGATTTGCGCGTATTCCCGAGGGATTTTCTCTTTTCTCGGTGACCGAGTACTTTTACCGGCGACATGAGCAAAAAAAACATGTGTTGATTTCTTATTGGTCGGAGACACCTATCCTTTGGCGACAAGAATGCATAAATCGGTGATACACCCACTTTGGAGCTTATTTTGGATGTCATACATGTTTTGTTGCTTATTTTGGTAATTAATTTTAATTCAAATCTTGTTGAACATCCTTTTCATCAAAAAGGAGTTATTGATTAACTTCAATTAGACCGCTCTAAAGCTCCCAAATTGCTAGTCTGTAGCGATTATTTTGTATAAACAGTAAAGCAAAAGGCGTGGATTTGATCGTTTCTAAGCCCCAAATTCGATCCCTTATCAAATTTAACATTAGCAAATGCAATCAACAAATTAATTAGCATGAAGAAGGAAAATTTAGAAGTAAGCGTACCCTAATTATTTGAAATCATTAAATCTTTGATTGACTTCTGGCTCCACATCCAATCGACCCCTAGAAAAACTAGTATCGTCTTCACCCTAAAGCTCAGAAAAACGTCGTATATGTGATTATCTGGCACTGAAAAACCCATTGAAGAAGACGATGATGAAGCAAATTGAAAACAAATCTAACATCTCATGCTTTAAATAGAGACGCAAAACCACCATACTATTAATAACGACGATACAACAATCTTTTGTATTTATCATAATTTAATACCAATTTATTATGTAGTTATCTTGGAATTTATTACCATAAAAAATACCTCTCGGAACCAACCCACTTGAATCATTAATTCATTTAGTAATAAGTTTTCAAAACCAAATACCAACTTACACATATCCGTACATATAATATCAACAATTATTCATATTAACTCCTACCGAAATGTATATATATGCACATTGTCAACACTCAACTATGACAAGTGTCAGACATATATACATTGGATCTGCGGATCCAAATATACCCTACAAAATGAGATGGGTGTTGGACACCACACTACCATCCACAGGGTTGTCTTAAGGGGCGGGCTACCCGGG
>JAUEJL010099131.1:0-13412 GCA_032274825.1 Drosophyllum lusitanicum
TTCAGTATTCAATAAAGTATCTCTCTTTTGTTTTTCCATATTTGTTTGCTTACTTCTTGGTCTGTTAATACCCAACATTGTGGTATCAGAGCCAGGTTGTAACCTAGGCTTCAGATCTCCTTCCTTGATTTCTCTTTAAACATGGCGTCAAACACTGTTGCTGTCGATGTATCACAGCCTCAAATCCCTCTCTTCAAAGGTGACTCTTACGAATTTTGGAGCATCAAAATGAAAACCCTTTTCAAATCTCAGGACTTGTGGGATCTAGTTGATAAAGGAATCGGAGATACCTCCTTAGAAGAAGCAACAACAAAAGAAAATCAAAAGAAGGATGCAAAGGCACTATTCTTTATTCAACAGGCAGTTGATGAGACAATCTTCTCCAGAATCGCTGCAGCTTCTACAGCAAAAGAGGCATGGACGATTCTCAAAACGGAATACCAGGGGTCTGCAAAGGTAATAATGGTGAAATTGCAGTCACTAAGGAGAGACTTTGAGACTGCAAATATGAAGAATGCGGAGTCGGTGCAAGAATATTTGTCCAGAATTCTATCTACTGTCTCACAGATGAGAGCATATGGTGAACAAGTAGCAGATAGCACTGTTGTTGCAAAAATATTGAGAAGCCTGGTACCAAAATTTGACCACGTTGTAGCAGCTATAGAAGAATCCAAAGATCTCAACACGTTCTCTGTAGATGAACTTATGGGATCTTTACAAACTCATGAAGTAAGGATCAACAGAAGCATAATAAAAGAAGAAGAACAGGCATTTCAAATTCAGGGAGAGTATGCTCCATCTCAATCAAGAAGAGGCAGAGGAAGAGGCCCATTTCGAGGCAGAGGCCGAGGTCGATCTAATGGAATTCAATGTACTTATTGCAAGAAATTTGGACACCATGTCGATGATTGCTGGAGCAAAGGTAAACAAGCGCAATACACAGAAGAGGACGATAATGAGGAGTATTTATTCATGACTTATGTAAGTCCCAAGGTCATAACTAAAGAAACATGGTACCTTGATAGTGCATGCTCAAATAACATGACAGGTGACAAAGCAAAATTCAAGGATCTGGATGAATCTATGAAGTCTCAAGTGAAGTTGGGAGATAACAAGCAAGTTCAAATTGAAGGCAAAGGTACGATTAGTGTCACTTGTCAAGAAAAGGAGAAACTGATAAAGAATGTATACTATGCACCAGGTTTGGCTCGTAATTTGTTTAGTATTGGGCAACTATTAAGGTCTGGCTTTGCAATTACATTTGATAATGATTCATGTGATGTAATAAAGAAGTCAACAGGTGAATTGTTATTTCATTCCAACATGACTGAAAATAATATGTTCCCTGTGGATCTGTCTCACATAGAGCCTCAGATGGCAATGAGTTGCAAACAAAATGATGCAGAAGTTTGGCATTTAAGATATGGTCATCTTAATATTAAGGGGCTGCAACTGCTCGCAAGCAAAAATATGGTTAGAAACCTACCTGAAGTCAAGGAACTAGACTACATATGTGAAGGGTGTGCACTGGGCAAGCAAACACGAAAGTCCTTTCCTGTCGGACAGTCAAAACGAGCAGAAACTAAGCTGGATTTGATTCATGCTGATGTTTGTGGACCCATGAGAACAAAACCACATGCTGGAAGTAAGTACTTTCTGCTATTTATTGATGATCTGTCCAGATTAACTTGGGTGTATGATACGAATCAAATTGGCACGGTAAAGACTAACGGATTAACACCCCGTTAGTCGGCTAGATTAAACAGCAAGCCTGGTATTTGAGAACCAGGAAAACTCCCAATGTCCAAGACAGCAAAACAATTTCAGAATGAAAAGCAACAATGGGTGGCCAGCCCTAGATAAAGCCGATCAGTCTTGATCCTCCCAAATCATTACCATAATTAAATAAATCAAATAAATAATTAAAGATTAATTAAAGGTTGTCACTTCAGCCCCCTGCAGTTCCAACTCCTGCACTTCGGTCCCCTTTCTTGCGCCTGTAGACTTGCCCCCAGTGGTTCGTATCATCACCCCGCCCCCGAAAACTCACCTTGTCCTCAAGGTGAAAGGAAGGAAACTGCTGCAGCATCAGATCATATGATTCCCACGTAGCCTCGGACTCGGGTAAGCCCGCCCAACGCACCAACACTTCCCGACTACCTCCCACCTCACGCGACCCCAACAACTCCAGCGGCTCATGGACGTGTCCATTAACGATACCTTCAGGCAGAATCGGGTTATCCCCGTGCGCCCCCACCACTTGCTTCAGCTGAGAGACATGGAAAACCGGGTGAATAGTGCTCGCCGCCGGTAGCTTCAACTTATAAGCCACACTCCCAATTTTTTCAAGAACCTCGAAGGGACCATAGAAGCGAGGTGCAAGTTTCGCGTTCCCACGCTTCACCACCGATCCCTGCCGGTAAGGCCTCAACTTTAGAAAAACCGAGTCCCCAACAACAAAGTTAACGTCTCGACGCTTCCCATCAGCATGTTCTTTCATCAATTGTTGCGCACGGAGCAACTGGACCTTCAACTCTTCCAAGACCCGATCTCGTTCTAGCAAGTATCGATCCACCTCAAACGTGACCGCATTTCCTTCATCATAACGCAACAGTGAGGGAGGGTCGCGACCATACAAAACCTTGAATGGTGTCATCCGTAACCCAGTGTGGTAAGAGGTGTTATACCAATATTCCGCCCACGGTAACCATTTCACCCATGCCTTAGGCTGCGATGAAGCAAAACAACGCAAATAAGTTTCCACGCTACGATTCACCACTTCGGTTTGACCATCCGTTTGAGGATGGTAAGCGGTGCTACGCTTCAGCAACGTACCTTGATACTTAAATATCTCCCGCCAAAAGTGACTAACAAAGACTTTATCCCTGTCGGAGATTATCGATTTGGGCACCCCATGTAAACGGACTATTTCTCGCACGAAAGCCGTAGCGACCGATGCCGCTGTGAACGGATGCTTCAACGGAACGAAATGCGCCGACTTACTAAGTCTATCAACTATCACCAATATCACACTATACCCCTCAGATTTTGGTAACCCCTCAATGAAGTCCATGGTCAAGTCTTCCCAAATACGTGCCGGTAACTCCAAAGGTTGTAGCAAACCGGCCGGAGACATATTCGAATATTTGCTGCGTTGACAAATACTACATTCGGCCACCATTTTCGCCACATCTCTCCTCATTCCAACCCAATAGAAATCCGTCGCCATTCGATGGTACGTCTTTTGGACCCCACCGTGTCCGCCAACCGCACCACCATGTAATTCCAAAAATAATTTTGGGATCCAATTCGATGAACGCGGTAGAACCAAACGACCCTTATACCGTACCTTGCCGTTTTCAACCGAGTATCCCTCAACCGGTGTTTCTTCCAAGCGTTCACGAAGGGCCACAATTTCGGGATCGACCCGTAGAACGCGTAACAAATCATCATAATCAGTGACAATTGGTGCCGATAATGCCGACACCTCGGCCTCCCCCCGACGTGATAGCGCATCAGCCGCGCCGTTCTCCTTACCTGGTCGATACAATATTTCAAACTCATACCCCGATAATTTAGCTAGCCACTTCTGGTGTTCCCCGGACACGGTTCGCTGCTCGAGCAAATATTTTAAACTTTTCTGATCGGTAATCACAGTGAACGATCGCCCCAATAAATACGGTCTCCATTTCTGGACTGCCATTACAATCGCCATTAATTCTCTCTCGTACACCGATTTCAGTTGTGCCCTCTGTCCCAAAACCTGACTAAAATACGCGACCGGCCTGCCCTCCTGCATGAGAACCGCCCCCAAACCTTGTCCCGATGCATCAGTCTCGATGGTAAAAGACTTGGAAAAATCGGGTAAAGCCAGAACGGGCACCTGAGTCATAACCCCCTGTAATTCCTTAAAGGCTCGAGTAGCTTCATCTGTCCAATGGAAACTGTCCTTTTTTAACAAGTCAGTCAAGGGGCTTGCAATTTTCCCATACCCCTGTACAAATTTGCGATAATATCCGGTAAGACCCAAAAAACCCCGCAATTCCCGCAGGTTTCGCGGCAATGGCCATTCCGTCATGGCCGTAATCTTCGACGGGTCAGCCATTACCCCGCCCCTGGTAACGATGTGACCCAAGTATTCCACCCGGTCCTGACCAAAAATGCATTTTTTTCTGTTGCAATACAAACTTTCAGCCCGCAAACAATTAAATACCGCCGCCAAATGTTTCTGGTGCTGTTCCATATCTTTGCTGTAAACTAAGATGTCATCAAAAAATACCAACACAAATTTTCTGAGATAAGCACGAAATACCCGATTCATTAAAGACTGGAACGTAGAGGGGGCATTGGTCAAACCAAAGGGCATGACCAAAAATTCGTAGTGTCCATCATGAGTCCGGAATGCGGTCTTGGGTATATCGGCCTCCTTCATACGAATTTGGTGATATCCCGATTTCAAATCTAACTTGCTGAAAATGGTCGCTCCATGCAACTCATCCAATAGCTCGTCAATTACGGGGATTGGAAATTTATCCAAAACGGTGGATTTGTTCAGGGCACGATAATCCACACAGAAACGCCAACTGCCATCTTTCTTTTTTACCAATAAAACCGGGCTGGAAAACGGGCTGGTGCTTGGTCGTATAATTCCGGCCTCGATCATCTCGCCTACCAATTTTTCGATCTCATCTTTTTGAAGCTGGGGGTACCGATAAGGTCGAACACTAATTGGTTCTGTCCCACTTCTAAGAACAATAGCATGCTCGTGGTCACGCGGGGGAGGTAAACCTGCAGGCATTGAAAACACATCCGAATAAAAAGTTAGTAATTCAACGAGTGCCGGATGCACCTGTGATGTCAGCACGGTAGCCTCGGACAAAGTGTTCAATGTGACCAAATACCCCTCAGTCAATTCCGGAAGGGCTCGAGCGATGGAGCGTAAGGTCGCCTCGCTCCGTCGTAGCCCCGGTTCCCCTCGGAGTGTGACTCGCTGCTCTCCTTGCCGGAAGGACATGGTCAATTCCCTCCAGTTCACCCGTGTATCACCCAACTCGCGCAGCCACTTAACCCCCAAAATGACATCCGTACTTCCGAGTTCCAACGGATAAAAATCGTCAACCACTCGAATTCCTTGTAGCATCAACTCCACGCCCTTGCAAATACCAATACTCTTGTCCTTGTACCCGTTACCCAAGGTAATGCCGGTTGTCCGTTTCCCACTCACCCGCAACCCCAATGGTTTAATCAATTTAATAGACAAGAAGTTGTGGGTTGCCCCACTATCAATCAAAACCACCACCTCAGTACTTCCAATGCTGCCCTGAATCTTCATGGTATGTGGGGGAGTTATTCCCGCTACCGAATGGGCCGACACCTCGACCGAATCCAAGTGTGCATGCCCATCCGTATCCGATTCTTCCCCTTCATCCTCTTCCATCCCTTCCTGTATTACGACCACCTGTAAAGTTTTTTCCGGACACCGATGTCCGGGTCCAAATTTACCATCACAACGAAAACATAACCCTTTTGATTTTTTTTCAGCCAACTCAGCCTCGGTCATACGTTTAAACGGTGGTTTACCTACCCCGATGGTAGGCCGTGACCCTCCTGTTGGCGGGTTTGTAGCTGCCCGTATATTACTGGTATTCGGTTTCGCGGGTTGCCCCCTTAGTCCCCCTTTTCCTTGTTCGCCGGTACTTCCCGAACGGTTTTCATCAATCACAATTGCTAGCTTCATAGCCTGGTACAAATCCACGGGATATAGCACCCTAACCGCAGTGCGTAAGTCTGGTCTCAAACCCTTCATAAAAGTACTTTCCAACACCTTTTCCGATAACCCGTTCAATTGTGCTGCCAATGATTCAAATAAAGTCACGTACTCACGTGCGGTTCCTTCCTGTTTAATGGAAAGAAACTGCTCGTGTAAATCCCCATCTTGCGTTGGTTGGAAACGGTCCAACACACGACCCTTCAAAGATTCCCAACTGCGGAACGGATGCCGGGCATCGATCCACCTGTACCATGACAACGCAGCCCCTTCCATACATAATACAGCAGCCCGTAACCGTTCCCCCGTAGTAACAAAGTTTTGAACCTCAAAAAACCTTTCCATCTTATAAACCCACCCCCCGGCATCCTCTCCATCGAATAACGGCATTTTTAGTTTCCGTAAGCGGTAATCCACCCCCGACACCCACTGTCGCTCGCCTCCAGTTCCCGACCCCATTCCCGATTTGTGCCCCCATGGTGACTGTTTCGACCCGCCACTAGATGTTCCTTCTTTTTCATAAAAAACATTACCTGGCTTGAAGGTCTGCTGCTTGGGTCTTCCCGGCGTTCCCTCCTCCTCCTCGGCGAAATCAAATCCATCGTCAAACCCCACCTTCCTTCCCCCATCGACAAATGAACCTGTCGGAACTGTCATGTTTGGCGGTTTGTTCCCCCCTTGCGACTGATTCAGCAGCGCCTTCATCAGTTCTGCGTGGCGCTGCTCTGCTTCTGTTCGTAGGCTGGACACGGTATCCTTTAACTGGCCCACGTCATCCTCCAATCGTGAAATGCGCTCGCCGGATTCCTTACGGTGTTGAGCCAGTTCGCCATCCACATCAGAGATTTTCTTTGTCATGTTCTCGGTTGTTCCCAGAATCGAAAAGCTCTGATACCAATTTGATACGAATCAAATTGGCACGGTAAAGACTAACGGATTAACACCCCGTTAGTCGGCTAGATTAAACAGCAAGCCTGGTATTTGAGAACCAGGAAAACTCCCAATGTCCAAGACAGCAAAACAATTTCAGAATGAAAAGCAACAATGGGTGGCCAGCCCTAGATAAAGCCGATCAGTCTTGATCCTCCCAAATCATTACCATAATTAAATAAATCAAATAAATAATTAAAGATTAATTAAAGGTTGTCACTTCAGCCCCCTGCAGTTCCAACTCCTGCACTTCGGTCCCCTTTCTTGCGCCTGTAGACTTGCCCCCAGTGGTTCGTATCAGTGTATTTTCTTACAGAAAAAACCGAAGTCTTTGAATGTTTTAAAAGGTTTAAAGCACTTGTTGAAAAACAAAGTAGTAAGCAGATTAAAACCTTAAGGACAGATAGAGGAGGAGAGTTTTGTTCCAAAGAATTCAACGATTATTGTGAAAAGCAAGGAATTAGAAGGGATCTCACTGCACCTTATTCACCAGAGCAGAATGGGATAGTCGAACGGAAGAACAGGACGGTGGTTGAAATGGCGAGATCCATGATGAAAACAAAAGGTCTCACAGATGATTATTGGGCAGAGGCAGTAGCTACCACGGTTTACTTGGTTAATATCTCTCCTACAAAATCCGTGTGGAATAAAACACCATTTGAAGCCTGGTATGATTTTAAACCCTCAGCTGGTCATTTGAGAATTTTTGGTTCAGTGTGCTATGCTTTGATAACAACTCATAGGCATAAGCTTGAGTCAAAAACAAAGAAGTATATCTTTGTTGGATATAGTTCAAACTCGAAAGCTTACAGATTGTTTGATCCCAAAGGAAAGAAAATAGTGATAAGTAGAGATGTTCAATTTCGATGAAAAATTGAAGTATCAAGAAGCAGACACCATACAAGGTCAAGCATGGGACTCATTCCAAGAATCTCAAGAAGAGGAGGGAGTAAGTCATGAAGATACCGAAGCTAATCCAAAAGACAGTGATGGAATAGAATCTTCACAAAATGATTCGTCACAGAGTGAAGAAGAGACTCCTCTGCTGCGTAGGAGTCAACGTGCTCGTGCTCCTGCTCCAAAGAAAAGGTTTGAAATCGAAGGGCATAATACGTTTGCAATGTTTGCACAAGATCCAGGGTGTGTTCAAGATGCTTTACAAACTGAAGTTTGGAAAGAAGCGATGGAAGAGGAGCTAAGATCCATTGAAAAAAACAAAACATGGAAATTAGCTGTGTTGCCAAATGGGAAAAAGGCGATCAGTCTTAAGTGGGTTTTTAAGACTAAGTATAACTCAGATGGAAGTATACAAAAGCACAAAGCGAGGTTGGTGGCTCGAGGTTATGCTCAAGAACAAGGAGTTGATTTTGACGAGTCATTCTCCCCTGTTGCAAGATTTGAAACGCTGAGATTAATACTTGCAGTGGCTGCTCAAGCTCGGTGGAATGTGTATCAGTTTGATGTTAAATCAGTGTTCCTTAACGGTGACTTAAGAGAAGAAGTTTATGTTTTACAGCCCGAAGGCTTTGAAGTTGCAGGAGAAGAGGATAAAGTTTACAAATTGAATAAGGCTCTATATGGTCTAAAGCAGGCGCCTAGAGCATGGTACAGTAAGATTGACGATTTCTTTCATCAACATGGCTTTCATAGAAGTGCAAATGAACCAACTTTATATGTGAAAAGAGAAGGAGTCAAAGCTGTGATTTTAGTAAGCTTATATGTGGATGACATGATTTATACAGGGTCATGTAATGAATTAATTTCAAATTTTAAAGAAGCTATGATGAATAAGTTTGAAATGACAGATATGGGAGAGCTGAAGTATTTTTTGGGATTAGAAGTCAAGCAAACTGAGGAAGGTATTTTCCTATCACAACATAAGTATGCCTGTGATTTGTTGAAGCAGTTTGGTATGATGAATTGCAAAGTTGCAGCTACTCCGATGAATGCAAATGAGAAGTTAATGGCAGATGATGATACAGGGTTGACAGATGCAAGAAAGTACAGAAGCCTAGTTGGAAGACTTATTTATCTTGTTCACACACGTCCTTATCTCGCATTTGCTGTTGGTCTAATCTCCAGGTTTATGCATAAACCAACAAATCATCACTTTGGTGCAGCGAAAAGAATTCTTCGTTATTTAGCTGGAACAAAAGAGATTGGTATGTGGTATTTAAAGAGTAATGAGTTTGTGTTGACTGGATATTCTGATAGTGATTGGGCAGGATCACAAGATGATAGGAAAAGTACATCAGGGAATTGTTTTATGTTGGGGTCAGGAGTAATTACGTGGGCATCAAAGAAGCAAGTGACTGTGGCCTTGTCGTCGACAGAGGCTGAATATGTTGCAGCTACCACTGCTGCGTGTCAAGCAGTATGGCTGAGAAGACTTCTCGAAGATTTGAATCTAAGTCAGGTACATGCTACTCCAATTTTTGTAGACAATGCTTCAGCGGTAGCCATGACTAAGAATCCGGTGATGCATGGAAGAACGAAGCATATAGAAATAAAGCACCATTTCATTAGAGAGCTTGTTGCTGATGAGAAGATTAAGGTGAACTTGTGCAGGTCATCTGAACAGTTGGCTGATATGTTTACAAAAGCTCTATCACAAGCAAAGTTTGAAGAGTTCAGAGATCGTTTGATGATTACCAGTTTTGAATCAAGGGAGAGTGTTGAAGATTAATTCAAAGCTGGTGAGAAAATTGGGGAATAAGTTTGATAAGTAAAATAATTAGCTGTTGGTAGTCAAAAGTTAGTGGGTAGAGTCTAGCTAAGAAGTCTCCGTTTTTTGTGTTAAATTTGTTAGTTTTTAACGTGTATTTGTGTGTGCCTATTTAAGGCCTTTTCAGTATTCAATAAAGTATCTCTCTTTTGTTTTTCCATATTTGTTTGCTTACTTCTTGGTCTGTTAATACCCAACACGTATCTGAGAAACATCCAAGACTATAGCATAATATATTATTAATATGTTACCAAGAAAAAAGAAAAGATCAAAGATATTTAGATACAGTTTTAGAAGAATACCTTCATAAACTTAGCTCCTCCAAAATATTCCTCTTGTTCAAGACGAGATGTCTTTACATAACGGGAGAGATAGGTTGCTTTTCCATCTTTGATGCGCAAGCCATGGATCATGCTGTGGATAAAGTAGTTCAGACTATAGCTTATTTTCAAAGTAGCAAATATAGGACGTTCAGTAACCAGAACCAAAAGCTTAAAGGAAGATGAAAGTGTAAGTATTAATCTCAGTCATGGTCCTGTAAGAACAAGAAGTGCACAAAAAGAGACGAATGAACAAACAACACGTACCCATCTCCATCAAACCTGCATGCAAACAAAAGAATAAGACATTAGTAGGAGTTCTCCTTTAGTAATGGAAAGCTATTAATCAACCATAGTCCACAGGTGTGAAGTAAAATGCCTCGTAACAAAAGTTAGGACTTCTATAAGAAATGTCAACTTTTCTATTCATTCGAGGCAACGACCATGGATGTTTTGAACATAAAAAAATGTCGCTATCCATAAGTCAATCACTTCACCAAAAAAAAGGATGTACCAGTGATATCCGGCAACAGGAGCAAACTTCGGATTAGGACCTACTCTAACAAACTCGCCATTCAGACATTCCTGTAATTACAAAGATTTGAAATGTCTGTTAGCACAAAAAGACAGGAACATTGAATGCCAGAAAGTTACAACTAAACACAAGAACTAACATAACAATTTGTCACTAAAATTCCTATCTATGGAATGGTCACTGTTTTTGCAGATGAATCATGGAAATCTTATATAGGAATAAAAAATAACATAAATTGGTAGTTTATTTAACGAAAACACAGAAATTTGATATCTAAACATTAAACTCCTTAAGAAATTTCTATACTAAACAGTAATTAGTAACTTAGAGAGAATCAGGACTTCAATTAGATCAGTAATATGCTAACCACAATTGTTTGAACAAAGCAAAATACCAATAATAAAAATTCTACAACAACTATATCTCAATAACTCAATCTAGCCACCGGACATGAGATAAATTGCTGAAATTCAAGTACGATTCAACATCTTTTACTAATTTACTAGCAATTATTGCTTGCGCAGAACAAATCATCATCATCATCATCAATAAAACTTCAAAACTGAAACTGATTATTAATATGACCGTAGAAAGAAAAGATAAAACTGACCGGTAAGTGACCAATTACAGGAAGATCTTTGCAAGGAGGAGTCTCATCAACAGGAGCAAAATTACCGAAGAGCCAGTGATGAGGCTGTGATGAATCGTACATAAGTTTCACCATAAGCTTCTCCAACCAATCAACAGCTGTAGAAGTAAGGCCTTTGTTGGGCTTGGGGTTGACGACCACCATTCCACCGCCGATCTCGGCTGCCATTGTGCCCATCTGTTTAGTGTGAGGAAATGAGACGAAAGGTGTTGTTTATTTTAATTAATTAAGTAATATATTTTGGATTTGGATTTTGTGAGTGAGAATATTTGGTTGAGGGAGGAAACGGCCACGTTGGCGGATTGTACACTCTTTTATTTTGCGTTTGTCGTTTCGTTTGTAAACCACTAAAACCCACTCAAACGTCATGACCACATATAAGTTTCTGTGTACACGTGTCAACTTGAAAATCCAACGGAAAGGAAACAAACAGGGTGCCTTTAGAAAATAGAGTTATTTTTTGAAAAATCTTCTATTCTTTTTAGATTTTTTTTCCTGAAAACTAAAAATCAAAAAACATGTTTAGTTTTATATTTTTTTTAAAAAAATAAAAAAACACTCTTGCTTTTTTACAACTTTTTAAAAAAAACATTTCAACTAAACATGTTTTTTATTTTTCTGAAAAAGAAAAATTCTTCCCCTTCATCTAAACATACTTTTTATTTATTTTTTTAAATGAAAATTCCACAATTTTTCATAGGAAAACAGGAAATGAGAATAGAAAATTTTTCTTTTACTAAACACAGGCAATTTTTTCGTTTTCTGCTAAACTGTAAAAAATGGTGACGTTTCATTTTTAAGAAAAAAAGAAAGACCCATTTGAATGATGAGTGGAGTATTTATTTTTCAGTAAAAATAAAAAGCATGTTTGTTTGAAATGTTTTTTTTAATTATTAGAAAAAATAGTAGAGTTTAGAAAAACATGAAAAAGTAAACAAATTATTTAAATTTTTAGTTTTATTTAAAAAATTCTGAAAAAATAGAAGTAACGAGCACAATCTTAATTCTTTGTCTTATGAATACCTATATATATTATTTTTTTTATTCTTATCGGCACTAGAAGCTCCTTCATGAGTGTAAGAGCCGCAACTTGACGAAATTTTTTTTTTCTTAGATCCTTATATGATTTTTTTTTGAAAGGCAATAAATGACCATATATTATATGTATACTAGTATTATTAATTTATAAAACTTATATAAGAATTAATATTGGTGGAGTAAAAGTACATACATTTTATATAAGAATTAATATTTAAGGTAAAATATTATGTTTTTTATCATTATAATAAAATTCAACTTTGTTTAATACTTGTCTTTCAATTTACTATATTTATATTAGTTTGTAAAGTTTAGTAGCAAGAACTATGTAAGAACAATAATAACGTAAATAATAAGAAAAAAACCAATTCAATTAGAAATCCTATTTAATTAAAGGGAATAACTTAGCTACTAAGTTGACGCTAAGTTATTCCCTTAAATAAATAATATTACTATAATAAAAAGAAAAAAATTAACTTCCACTGCTTTAAATTTAAAGGAATGACTCTAATATATTTAACCTGTTTTTCAAAGAAATAAAAAATAAAAAAGAATTAAAGAAGCGCAAAGGTAAATTACAAATTAGAAAAAAAAAGAATGAAGGCGTAGGGTGCACAAGTGTAAGTTCGAAAATCAAAAAACAAAAGGAAACGCAACCGAAGGTAAGTTAAAGCAGTATAGATGGGATTCATAAAATAGGAAATAAATATAAGCCAATGCGTAGTATCGAACTCGAGAAAAAGAGTACATATGCCAAGGTGATAACCACTACGCCAACCAAACAAATGTTTGAAAAGCGCCTGTATAATTATTTATTATTCTCAAGGTTTTTTCCTAATAAATGTATGGTTATATCACATGCACAGTTTCTTAAATAACTATTATATACAAACATACTATACACCAACAAAATATTAAAAGAATTTTCGAGTTTTAAATGATAAAAAAAAGGAAGAAAATTACATTATATGTATTGTCGAGATGAAAATTCCTTTATTAAACATTCCCTCAAACCTTTTTTTTAATTCAAGAATACAATTTTTTGTAACCTTTCTTTTCTTTTTTTAATAAAACTCGAAAATATATCGCTGGAAAACATATATTCTTACTATCTCTCTCATCTTTCTTGTCGAAGGTTATAGAGAAAAAAAACAAAGAAAGAAAACCCTAATTAACATATTGAGGATTACGATGTGCATGTTTTGTTTTTTCATAACATTTTGTTTAACCCGAATATTTATTACATACCTGGGCTGCAACAATCCAGTATCAAAATAATTCATGATGCTGACATAACCCATTTTTAATATCAAGAAAATGTAAAAAATATACCTAATTGGAGAGAATTTCATATATATCCTTAAAAACTTCTCTAATTACATATATATCCTTGTAAACATTGGAATTACTTATATATTCTTACAAAACCTATTAACTCACAAATATAC
>JAUEJL010099142.1:0-13412 GCA_032274825.1 Drosophyllum lusitanicum
CAGGGTGCATGTAAGAAATTCATGGATGGGCAATCCAATTGAAGGAGGGGGAATTGGACGGCTAAGATTGGTTCTCGTAGTTCTTGTACGAAAAACAGTTCTTGTTTGAACTTTTCCCTATATATATATATGGTTATGCGCATCGAAATGTAATAAACTATGCCAATTTTAATATTTTGTGTAACGAATTATACTTTGTTGAGATAAATACAATAAACTATCAAAAAGTTACATTTTATGTAATATTGACCTACAAAGCACGTAAGGGCTAACGTGGAGCAGGTTACCTTATTACCTTATTATATCTTTTTTATTTTGTTTTATTTTATTATTACTATACCAGTTATATTCCTTTTTTATTATTATTATACCATAATTTTATTAATTTCTTTTTTTTTCATTGAAGATCTGCAAGTACACTCATTAACAGCTCCTCACCACCACCTACTTCCTCAACCATCACCATCGCCTACTTCTTCTTCAACCACCACCGCCGCCGCCACCTCCTCCATCTACAACCCCCACCATCACCGCCACCACCTTCTTCTTTAACTACCAAGTACGCTGCCACCACCTACTTCTTCCTTTACCACCACCATCGCCTCCACCACCTGCTTCTTGTTCAACCACCACCGCCGCTGCCTCCTTCATCTACAACCACCAAAATCCTAAAAACATATCGATGAAAACCCTAAAACAGATTGATGAAAATCCTTCATCTACAACCACCACTGCCAAATCCTAAAACAG
Source organism: Drosophyllum lusitanicum (assembly GCA_032274825.1). NCBI lineage: Eukaryota > Viridiplantae > Streptophyta > Magnoliopsida > Caryophyllales > Drosophyllaceae > Drosophyllum > Drosophyllum lusitanicum. Next base: position 751 of record JAUEJL010099142.1, read on the forward strand.
ATCAATGAAAACCCTAAAACCAAACCTAAAAAATAGATCTGAAACGAAAACCCACTAGTGACATTGGGTCATGGACAACAATCAATGATGTATGAATAACAATCGATGATGTACCACCCCAACTGTTGACAAAACCCATTTGGCGAGATCTGAGATTTCGCCCAAAAAATGAAAATCGATGATAAGTAGTAGACCATGTTTAGGCATCTTGATGGTGATGATCACTCCGTCGATCTTCATTCCTGTCTCATTGATGATAAGTATAAGACAAAGGGGACTAATCGCCCTTGAGAATAGACTCTAGTGGTGAGGTTGTTGTGATTTTTAACTAGAGGGGATGATAACTGGTCCTTGTTTCCCTTGAACTAGAGGGGGTGTGATTATTATAAGGAAGATGATAAAGATGCATACTCATGAAGAAGATGAAGATTAAAGTTCAAAATGTTGAAGATGGGCATGGATCTAGAAGTTTGTGATAAAGAATCTTGATCTTCATAAATAATAATAATAATAATAATAATAATAACAACAACAACAACAACAGCAACAATAACAATAATAAAATAGCAATGAAATATAAAAAAGAAGATAAATTTTTAAAAATCGAGGTGACCTGCTAACCTGGTATTACAGGTCGCATTACACTAAATGAAAATTTCGGATAGTTTATTGTATTTATCTCAACAAAGTATAGTACTATAGTTTGTTACATAGAATATTAAAGAATGGCTAAGATCATGAAACACAATCTTGTAAGCCGTTGACTCACAAAGTTGTTGAATTCCTTTTAAACATGCACCCGGGGTGAGCTCAAATTTCTTCGCTAAACCGTTTGAAAAGTCTTCAACATGGGCGGATTTAGAATTTCTCAAAAGGGTTATGATTCTTTTCTCTAAAACTTCAAGCTCGGTACGGATACGTTGCACCCGGGGTGAGCTCAAATGAGGGGCATTCAAAGACTGTATTAAATCAAATTGTTGAACCAGAAGAATTGGTAAAACATGAAATCTTAACATCGTGAGGGTAATTGGTAGTGGGAAGGGAATTGTAGTGGAATTTTTATAGTAAATTCCAGGCGACAAAGTTTGGAAAATTCAACTCACCAATCTTATACAGGAAAATCATTTTGAAACAAGTGGATTCCACCTAGAGTTAATTGCTTTGTATGATATTTATTGCTGAAACGTATTCCCACTCGCTTGAATCTATGTTTGAGAAGTATTTCTCTTCCCCCGGCAGCATGTCCATTGTGCGAAAATGATCTTAAAAGTGAGGAACACTTATTTCTCTCATGCTCCATTGTGAATGATGTTTGGAAATGGCTATTGAAATAGTACAATATTGAGCCAGGTTAGCATCCCTCTCTTGACCTCTGCTTATTTAAGCTTTTAAATATGGCAACTCGAAGAGGAGAATAAAATTTATAGAAGCAGTTGAGGGTTGTTTACTTTGGATTGTGTTGAAGGCGAGAAATGATTTGGTGTTTAGCAAGAAGATATTCAAGGTGTCGTCGGTAGTAGTTGAAATTCAAACAACCTTGTTCATATGAATTAGATTTAGAGCCAATTGTGGAAATCTTTTAAATTGGTGTATGTGGTATGTTGATACACTTTCTACGCTGTAAGTTGTGTTGTAAATACTTACTTTGAGTATCTTGCTTGAAGTTAATAAAATTTTTAGTTTGCTAGGTGTGTGTGATAGTCGTATCGAAGCTTATTGCCTAGCTCTCCCTTCTTCCTGTTCAAAAATATATAATTAATAAAAATGTGGTGAATTAATTAATACGGTTTTACATAGTCAAAGAACAATAAATATGGATTATTGTTATGAACAGGATAAATATTCCTATAAAAATTAACAAAACCAACAAAAATAATAATACAACCAGTAGTCAGTCCATCATCATCATCATCTCACATCCCCTTTCTTTCTTTACTCTGTTGTACACACAGACTCTCTCTCTCTCTCTCTCTCTCTCTCTCTCTCTCTCTCTCTCTTCAATGGCTTCTCTCTTCAGCAGAGAAAGAATACTCGGCCAATCCAAGAGAGACTCTACCGGCTCTGCCGCCATGAACGGAACCATCAGCTTCCGCTCGACCTCCGGTGTTGCCGCTACTGCCACCGCCACCAATTTAGATCCACTCCCATCTCCATTTGGCGACCTCACACCAACTTTATCCTCAACCGACCTCCGTGATACCGCCTATGAGATCTTCATCGCTGCTTGCCGTACCTCCACTGGAAAAGCCCTCACTTACATTCCGAGCAACGCGTCAACGTACACTCCCGATCGATCTTCTCAGTCGCCATCACTGTCGGGCTCTCCGTCGCAGAGATCGATTACTTCTACTGCCGCCTCGAAGATGAAGAAGGCGTTGGGACTCCGATCTAGTTCTAGCGTCGGTAGTCCAAGCTCGGCTGGCTCCGGTACCGGCTCCGGTGGGAAGGTTAAGAAAACGGCGATGACGGTAGGAGAGCTCATGAGGATTCAGATGAGGGTTTCTGAGGCTGCTGATTCCAGAATTCGAAGGGCATTGTTAAGAATTTCTGCTGGACAGGTATGATATTTCTGTAATTCTTAATTATTTTCACAAATTCAGGGTTTTTGTTGGATGCTTAGATTTCGTTATGTGAATTTTAGTTTTGAATGATTCCCTAAAATAGAATGCTTTTCAATTTGGGAACTTGAATGGATTGTTGTCCTACTTCAAAATTACTGTGGATTCTGACGTTGCTAGATAAAGAATTGCAGAATTTTGATGCTAAATATACCTTAGATATAGAAATTACCATGTTAAGAATGGTGCTTTATTGGTGTTAGAAATTGAAGATTTTGTGGTTGAAAGCAGACAATTTGTTAACTTGCCTTTGTACGTGTAACAGAAGTACAGTAATTAGGCTAAAGAGATTGACATGTCAATAAAACTCTATGGATTTTTCAGTTAAGTACTCGAAGAAAATGATTTATTAATCATATATGTTCCTAATCTCCCAGTCATATTAATCAAATTCTAGTCTATCAATTGAAATACAATCAAGTTACATAGATGATCTATTTGGGATGGCAGATCAATATGATGGAGAAAATGATAATAATCTAATCATTATTGATGATTTATGTTGGTTTATTTGTTTAAATCGGAAAAAATTGACTTGTGTGCCATAATCATGACAATATGAGTATATGATCAGTAAATTTCTTTGTTCAAGCCCTTGATGTTTTCAAATACTAGTCCCTTTTGACTTTTGTTACAATCGTCACAAACTAGTACTTGCGGCTGAAGATCTACAATTTTTTTCAATAGAATTCGAAAGTCAAATTGTCCCTTCCTTTGTCATACTCTCATGTAATGACAATCTCTCCTAGCTATCAAACATTGATTATCATATATTAGAATGTATTAACTATCAATGTCAAGGCCAGATAAGTTTTCTATTTATTAATTATAATTGCAAATATATTTTTTATGAGCCATCTATATTTACTGGTAACAGGTTGGGCGGCGAGTTGAGTTGATGGTTCTCCCACTAGAGCTCTTACAGCAGTTCAAAGCTTCAGATTTTACCGACCCTCAAGAATACGACACATGGCAGAAGAGAAACTTGAAAATGTTGGAAGCTGGACTTCTTCTACACCCTCACGTGCCACTTGGCAACGCCACAACTGCTTCCCAGAGGCTGCAAAAAATGATAAAAAATGCACTGGAAAAGCCAATTGAAACTGGAAGAAACAACGAACACATGCAAGTCCTACGAAGTGCGGTTATGTCCCTTGCCAATCGATCGAGTGATGGGTTATCAGAATCATGCCATTGGGCAGACGGGTTTCCTCTGAATCTCAGACTATACGAGATCCTTCTAGAAACTTGCTTCGATGCTAATGATGAATCATCAATTATAGATGAAGTTGATGAGGTCATGGAACTCATAAAGAAAACATGGGGAATATTGGGTATTAACCAAATGCTTCATAACATATGCTTTTCATGGGTTTTATTTAATCGATTTGTTGCAACTGGGCAAGTAGACAATGATCTGCTTTATGCTGCTGATTGTCAGCTAGTAGAAGTTGCAAAAGATGCCAAAACAACAAAGGATCCTACATATGCTAAAATCTTGAGTTCTACATTGACTTCGATATTGGGTTGGGCTGAAAAACGACTTCTAGCATATCATGACACGTTTGATAAGGGAAATATTAATTCTATGCAAAGTATTGTTTCTTTAGGGGTATCTGCAGCTAAGATATTAGTTGAAGATATATCTAACGAGTATCGTCGAAGAAGAAAAAACGAAGTTGATGTGGCTCGAAGTAGGACCGATACATACATTAGGTCATCACTTCGCACTGCTTTTGCTCAGGTAAGTTTTTCTCTCTATATTTTCAAAATGAGAAAGTAGAGAAAAGGAACTAAAAAACATTTAAGTGTGGCATTAGCGTTCATGCTTAATTACAATACTCTACCTTATGAATGTTTTGCTTAATAATATGATAAAAAAAAATTCATAACTACTAGATTCTACAATGTATAATTTCTGGAGGTGTTTAGAGATTGTTTATCTGATTATCGCAACTTCATGTCACAATAATAAATTTTTTAATGTTTTGATAATTCAACTTTTGATTTATCTGATTATGGGTCTATCAGTTTCATACTAGCACTAGCAGTAAGAACGACCGTCTCAACTTCAAATCCAATTTGAGAGACTCATATTTCCTTTTTCACAAAAATATCATTTTTGGTCATTTTATCAATTTAAGTGTTTAAATAATCTGATTTGCCAAATACTCAAGCACAGTGATTATCTGATTATTATAACTTCAAACAGCAGAAATACATCCAAACGCTAGCTTCTACAACCCCCTTTATACAGCAGGTTAAGAAAAGATAAGAAGGATAGATTAATCGACTTTTGAGATGTCAATCAACTTCCCACGGTTTATCTTCAAGAGGTATACCAACACTCCCGATGATATCAAAACCACCAATCAATATCTGTTTGATTAAAATTACAAACCTAATTACCTATTTATTATCAAAGACAACAATCCACTTCTAATATTACTCTTACTCCTAATCTTTATCTAGAATAAACACTATATATAATTATATCCCATGTATTAATATATAGTTATATTCGTCCTGTAACCCATGTTGAGATTTATTTTCTAGCCCACAAGAGGTTTCCCAAGGCTGTACAGCTAGCTCTTCATTCTTGTAGTCCATCTTTAGTTTTATTAATGGTACATTTCCAAATTGGTTGTCTTTTATCCACTTAAAATTAGGCTCAGATGAGAGCCAATTCCTCCCTAAATTAGAACCACACTTATTCTTTCTTCTTGTGTTCTCAACATTAGAACTCCTGCCTCCAAGTCACTTCCTTTTCCTCCGATGAAATCTCCCTGTCGCTCCAATCGATTTCTTCACCGTGGCAGCACTAGTCTTAGTTTGCACTTTGGCCAATTTGAACCTCAAGTCATAAGAAGCATAGGAGCGGGATGTCTTGGGTAGTTCGGGTTTGACTTTTAGCAGTTCCAGGGGTTTTGGTACTCCGTGACTGGAAACTTCTTGGCTAAGTCAGCCTATATCTTCAAATTTTCAATATCTTTTTGATTTGATTCCTCTCAAAAGGCTCCATACTGCTGATTTGATTCAAACCATCCAGCCCCTCGCATCTTTTTTTGTGCTAACAGCCTCTCATCGACAGCTTCCTTCTGTTGATTGACATCCGCTTCCTTATCTGTGATCTTGATCATGGCTGATTCCCTTGGCCCGAGTTCAATTTCTTCTGCCCAGGAAAAAAGACAAGCTCTGACACCAATTGATACGAACCAATCGGTACATAACCATAAAAAGATAAGAAGAAACTACTAGTCTATAATAAGGATGGATTAATCGACTTTCGAGAGGCTGGTCAACTCTTCCACAGTTTGCTTTCTAGAGCTAAACTAGCAATCCCAATTATAACAAAACTTCAAAACCACCAATAATTCTCCCTTATTAAAATTACAAACCTAATTGTCTATTTATAGTGAAAGACAACGATCCACTCCTAATAACTCTAACTCCTTTTCTCCTTTTCTTTATCTTAAAAAACTCTATCTAAATATATCAACTAAATAACAAAATATATTTACTAATAATAATTTCCTTATCTATTAAGGCAAATAATTGGCTTGGTAACATGCAGATAATGGAGAAAGCAGATTCAAGCAGGAGGGCATCAAGAAACCAGCCAAACCCACTTCCTGTTCTTGCTATCCTTGCAAAAGATGTTGGTGAATTAGCGACAAAAGAAAAGAAAATGTTTAGTCCTATATTAAAACGATGGCATCCTCTTGCTGCTGGTGTGGCGGTTGCCACTCTTCATGTTTGTTACGGGAATGAATTAAAACAGTTTATTTCTGGTATAACCGAATTAACACCAGATGCAGTGCAAGTTTTACGAGCTGCAGATAAATTAGAGAAAGATCTTGTGCAGATAGCAGTTGAAGATTCTGTTGATAGTGATGATGGTGGAAAGGCAATTATTCGTGAGATGCCACCATTTGAAGCTGAAGCTGCAATTTCCAATTTAGTCAAAGGTTGGACTAAATTGAGATTGGATAGATTGAAGGAATGGATAGACAGAAATCTTCAACAAGAGGTGGGTCCCCTTAAAGTTGAATTTCTTATTAGTAAATGCTACATATCTATTTTTGCATTTGTTGCTTCTAAAACCTTAATTTAATATACATGCGGTATGGGTGTTTAGTTTTGTGTTTTGAAATTTGATCATATGATCTATTGTGCTTCTAGTTCGCTTATAATTTTAGGTAAAATAATCAATTTAGGAGCACTTGCAACAAAACTTATTACTCAAGGCGCTATCACGATAAATTCCCCATCTTTTTTGTCGCCACAGCTTTAAAACTCGTCAGGCTTATGTAATTTCTAAACCTATATATCATATTTGATGAAATTGTGTATTTGATTTAATTTTTATGATATTATATGTTACGAAACTCATGACCTAGATACATAGGTCCTTCACTGCTGATGTTGTAACTCGTAAGTATTACTTTAAGCATATTTTGCTTATTTTTGTGTATATTTTGCATTTATACACACCAAATTAAAATTTTGTAAAAGGGGAAGAGTTATTTAATTCTTGACTATATTTGTGTATAAACCATTATCAGAGTTGATACAAAAGAAACTTTTAATATTTTTGTTTATTTAATTCAGCAATGTATAAGAATGTCCTATTTTCTTTTTCTTTTATTATGCTTATTAAGTCCTTCAATATTACAACTTCATCATGCAGAATCATATCCAATTCTTTCAATACACAATATCAAACACCATCTTAGTACGAATAATAATTCATCTTTATCCTGTAATATTGAAATAATAATAGACCACAGAGCAACTTGTGATGTTTCATAGCCATCTGTTTTCTATGTATTTTGTATTGTATGTCACTAGCTAACAATTCTTAATAATAGGTATGGAATCCTCGAGCTAATCAAGAAGGATACGCTCCTTCAGCTGTTGAAGTCCTGAGAATTATAGATGAAACTCTGGATGCATTTTTTCAGCTTCCAATTCCCATGCATCCAGCATTGCTCCCTGATTTAATCGTTGGCCTCGATAGATGTCTTCAGTATTACACAAGCAAGGCAAAATCTGGCTGCGGTAATATTTCCCGCTCCCAAATCGTTACATAATTTCATACAGTTTTTTTTTAATTTCTTAATCCGAACTCTCTTATTGAATTGCTCTCCGGGTATAACAGTAAAGCAAGACAAGGACATGTTATATAAAGATAGCATATTCACTGTGTAACTTATTTGATGTGCAGGATCAAGGAATACCTATATTCCCACAATGCCGGCATTGACCAGATGTGCAGCTGAGACAAAGTTTCATGGTGTGTTCAAGAAGAAAGAGAAACCGACCAACTTGCAGAGAAGGAATTCTCAAGTTGCAACAACAAACGGCGATAATAATGCTTTTGGAATACCACAATTATGTGTACGTATAAATACTTTGCAACGTATCCGTACCGAGCTTGAAGTTTTAGAGAAAAGAATCATAACCCTTTTGAGAAATTCCGAATCCGCCCATGTTGAAGACTTTTCAAATGGTTTAGCGAAGAAATTCGAGCTCACCCCGGGTGCATGTTTAGAAGGAATTCAACAGCTTTGTGAGTCCACGGCTTACAAGATTGTGTTTCATGATCTTAGCCATTCTTTATGGGACGGTTTGTATGTCGGTGAGCTTTCGTCTTCCACAATCGAACCTTTTCTTCAGGAGCTTGAACAAAACTTGATGGTTATTGCAGACACGGTTCATGAAAGGGTTCGAACAAGGTTAGTTGCTGAAATAATGAAAGCTTCTTTTGAAGGGTTTTTGTTTGTTTTGCTTGCTGGTGGCCCGTCTCGTTCTTTTACCCGGCAAGATTATCAAATAATTGAAGATGACTTTAAGTCACTTAAAGATCTGTTTTGGGCAAATGGTGATGGGTTGCCGATGGATGTAATAAATAAGTTTTCAGCCACCGCGAGAGACGTTCTTCCACTTTTTGGAACCGAAAGTGAGACCATTATTGAACGGTTCAGGCGTTTGACTTTAGAGGCTTATGGTTCGTCTGCTAAATCTAGACTCCCATTACCTGCAACTTCAGGTCAATGGAGTTCATCTGATCCAAACACACTTTTACGTGTTTTATGCTATCGAAATGATGATGCAGCTTCTAAATTCCTCAAGAAAACATACAATCTGCCCAAGAAACTATGATGATTGCTTCATGAAAATTCGCCTGAAAAAACTCGGTTTTCTCCACAAATGATAAGCAGACAAATCTTTCTGTACAGTTAATATTCGAGCATTTTTTTGTTGAATCAAGCCCGCGCTTCTTCAGATTCAGTTTAGCATCAAGAACTGCTCGAAGTAGAAGATTCATTATTGTTGTTATTAGCTCAGTGTTTATATATGTTCTTGGGATCCTTTTACTTGTGCTTCTAGGCTGCATTTATTGATTGCTTTCGTTTTGATGGAAAATTTGCTTCTTTTTTGAGACCCTTTTCTCAATAGATGCAGTTGATGCTGAAGACAACAATTGGGAAAGTTGGGCACAGTTGTTGATTCTAAATTCATATTAGGTATTGATTTATGATTATGTATAGTATTATAATTCCTATTGACGTCGGTTTTTGTTTACTATATTGGTAAGAAATCTTTGTATGTTATACAGGAGTTTGGTTTTGTGTGTTAACATCGAAGGGGGTTACTCTTTGTGACAAAATTGCGGTTCTTTAGTGACCAACCAAATTCTTCCTAAATGCTTGTACAGGTAGGTTTATAGACATATATGATAAATCATGAGAAGATCAATACATACACAACCCCACTTATTGTTATATAATCGTTACCATGACCGATTTCTTAGGACTTGAAGGACCTTGTTAGATCCTGGCTAAGGAAGCAGCTAGATTCATATTTGACCCTTGAGTAATGCACGCCAGTTATCGATGTATGCCATTGAGTCGATCTCCATGTTAGGAAGTTGGCGCGCTTTAAGGATCTCAAGGATCTTTTTGGATTCACCAAGAAGTTGAGCAGCAGCTTGGATGCCATCTTCCCTTTTCTCTATTGCATCATGATGACACTTCAGTTTTATGACACGAGGCAAATTGGTAAAGCAAGCGCACAATACATCTGCGTTTAAAATTGATATCTGCTCAAAAAGTTCCTCATCTTCAGGCCAATTTTCTTGCTCGTTGCAGTGGAGCAATATCGTTTGGCTGATTCTGTACATGGAACTCGCAGCTATGAACTTGTGGAACGAGTGATCAACAGTACTGTTTTTGCATCTCTCGTACTCTATCACAACCTTTACAGCTTCATCACCTAACCACGTAAGCGTCTCCTTTGATGTTTTTCCTTTGCGAGAGTTATTATGAAGATCGATTTGTAGCCACTTTCCGTACACTTCCACTTCAGTCCATAAACGTCTAGATGCTTTTCTTGCCTTCACCAAATCATCAATATTTGCATCGAAGTTCTCTTCAATATGCCTAACAAATTGGAGGCCCTCCCTCATGCTAGCAAGTAGCTCTTTAACATGAGCTTTTGCAATGTTAGGAAGTGCAATGGCAATGACCGTTAATGTTACTGCTACCAAGCTCCATGAAGTCTGAATTTCTTCTGAATATAAAGGCGGGACCTGTTCGTTATCGAACTCTAATACTCCGTTGAGCCTTGTTGATTTCTTGAGAAGGTTAACCAGATTACTCGGTTCTTTCTTTTCAGATTTGCGAAGAACTTTATTTATCGAGTTGAGCGTATTTCTCAATAACCTCTTTGACACCTTCGGCCCGTCTTCAATATGTATAACATAACTAGTATATTCTTCTATCTCTGATCTCACATCGTCATTAGATGCATTTTGTTCCCGTCTAAACCTTTTCAACAAAGACATGCATACATAGCAACAACACGAGACTAAGATGATAAAAGATCTCGGGACGAGACTTATCATCTTACACATAACGACAATGCTTATTTGAAGCGCTATACATACGTTTAAAATCATGTTTTTGAGACTATGGAAAACGATTTTTAAACGAAGGCCTGGGATATTTGAACAAACATGGACGCTTTTCCACTGTTGAAGCCGTTGCGTCCAATATTTCTCTACTCTAAACACGTTTAGATGGTTCATGCTCCATCTTTTCGAGATCTTGAAATAACTTATAGTAGTAAAACATCTGAAAATGAGTGCTATAGAACCTATGACAATCCCAAATAGTTGCACTGTCAAAATGACATGGGTTGACCACTTAAAATCTGATTGTCCATACCAAAAATCTGATGTATTCAATAGGTTTACCAAAAGATATAGCGAATCAATAACAATTTTTGAAATGATGAACCCAAGAGCATAAGCAACCGGTGAACAAACAATCACAAATTGGGGATTACCTGTTTCCGCCATCATCCAGTATTTCTTGACATCATGTGCGAGTTCTTTGTAAGAAAAGCTTACCTCTCGACGAGCTGAATCAAATTCGTGTAACTCCTTATACTGCTTTTCTAAGATTCTTCTTGATGTTGGAACTAATAAAGCTATAGAGAACGGCAATATTAACGGAAATATCAAAGCCATTAGCGTTCCTGGCTCAATAACCACCGCTGTACACCATTGGATCCATACGTTAACGGTTATGGTGATTATGAGGATACCCAAGGCTATGATGTTGGTTAGAAGCTCTTTATCACTCATAAACCCTAAAGAAGGGAGAAAGTTGGCTAACATGGTGATAAAGAAAAATATGCTGAAATTCTTTGCCTGCACATCATCATATCCAGGCATTTTAGTAGTCAGATCAACCGGTAGCTTCATTGATATTGCTATGACTGTGAGAGAAACAGCGTTAATCGTGAAAGTTCTGCATGGAAACCATAGTCTCCATTGACGAAACCCTTGAAAGGCATCGGCTGCCATTGCAAGAGTGCATATGAGAGATGCCCCGCTAACATAGAGTCCCACCCATGGCATGGCGTCCTCGGGAGAGTGCCAATGCATCTTGTTAGTTGATCAAACGATCGAAATACTTATCTTAATCTAATGCGTTGAATCTTGATATAATATGGATACAGATTGAGCATGCGAAATGCAAGAACGAAGAAAGATTAAAAACAAAATTAAAAACTTAGAAAAAATTAAAGATATTTGTTTATGATTTCCTGGAATTTAAGGAGTGATCAAGATTTTAGCTGCCAATTAATCCCATTTGTGCAAGTTTTATCAGTTTTCCTTGTCAAGGGCCAGAGCTGATGGACACTTGGTTGAAAGCTTAGTGAAGGCATTATTCAGCTAATTAAGCTTTGACACAAAGTAAACGCTTGCATGGTATTTATACATCTTTGGAATTTTAATATCCAACAAAATTGATATTATCGTTTCTTTGTTTCCATTCGCATCCTAAAAAAAAAAAATCTGCAATATAATATCTTAGAAATGACTGTTTCAATGATTGAGAAAACTATTTCATCAATGTTACTTATGAGAAATTTTACAATGTAAAATAAAGGAACGAGTAACTTTGACCGAATAATTTTTAAACTTGGTTATTATATTATGAATTTTTCCATTAGAAGTTGCCTTATTGAAGGTAAATTTGGCTCAATATTCCTTTTAAATTCTTTCAATTTCTTTTATTTTCTTCTTTTAATGAAATACGAGAGTAACTTTTTTGTTGTTGTGTTAAATAAAGTCTATGTAAAAATCATAGTCCTAGAATTTTACTATTCAATCACAGGTGATTCAGTATACAATCACATGTGATTTGTAAAAGCATCGCATATAAATTACGAAAATGCTACTCCACATAAAAATTTAAAATGTAATTTGGATCATTGATGCAATTGATCCAAGGGCTAAATTAGTCCCATGGGACTATGAATTAAGTATGGACTATATTAAACATTTTTCTTTCTTTCAAATCCTTTTCTTTTCCTCTTCTAAAAAAGGGTCAATAATGGTTTAACCATCAAAGTTTTCGTTCAATTTCGGTTTAACCATCAAAGTTTTTTTTAAACGAAATTACCATAAAGTTTGAATTTGTTATGATTTAAACCTCAAACTTTTTTTCAAATGATTTAAACCTTGAA
>JAUEJL010099153.1:0-13412 GCA_032274825.1 Drosophyllum lusitanicum
CATCAAATGATGTATAAGGTTGAAGAATGGCTTGCTTAAATTGGAACAAAGCTAAACACTCTTCATCATGGCTTAATAATGAAGATGCAGTTGAAGCAAGAACGATTATTACATATAAAAAGGAGATGGTTTGCTTGAAGCCGAAAGCCATGAAGATAAGTAGGTTTATTTATAGATATATAGGAAACCTTGTTCACATATTTATATTAATAGTGTGTGACCTTTTAAGTCGACGATGCAATGATATGAGTCTTCATGACATGGGGAGAATAGTACGTGGCCACACTCTTGGGCCAACTTACATTATACCAATTAATGTGTTCAATAATCTTTAGTTTACAACTTTACATCTACACAGGGGTATTGTTACTTTATCGTATTTTTATTTACTACTTTAACAGGTTAACTAAATTTTAAATTTTTACAATGTTAAAAAGCAATAACATATACAATAAAACAAATATAAAACATACTATATGTTAAAAAAAGTGGTAAATTTATTAGAAATTAGAAATTTATATATACATAACATTATCATCAATTTTTTTTGTGGAACCTCTTAATAAATAATATTCATCATTTTATTTGTAACGTTGTCTACTTCATTTCAAACTAGAACTTTTGAATCATTTTATTCTTTACTTGAGAAACTACAACATATAAGTCGAATCATTAATTTCCTTAGGAAACTTCTTAAAAAGTTGATTATTTACTCTTCTGGATTCCTGTAATTTATCATCTTTATGAAAGAAAATACAAATATGTATGTCTGGAATACCTCTCTTATTTAGCAGCATAGACAACTACAATAAAAAAATTAAATAAATTGGACTATTAAAAACTCTTATAAAATAAAGATATATAAATAAGTAAATAAATGTTGTTTAAATTAAGTAACTCCGTTGACCCTTTAAGAATATTCTTTTTCTTTTATAAAAGTTATTAAATGATCCAACTTAATCTTAAAAATTCTTGTTCTGTCTCTGCCTATAAGCCAAGTTTTTCTAGAATTTTACCTAACTTTGGTCAGTTTTATCTCAATAATAGAAAACAAAATTAGCAAAGAAAAAAGGCAATGAAAATCAATGAAAGAAGGTAATAAAATTGATATGTTAAGGAGCGGTTTTTGAAAATTCAAACATATATAGTACCATAAATGGCATAATCAAATTTGAATTTTAAATTTAATCCAATTAATAATTCATAAATCATTTAAGAAAATAAAATAGATAATTGATTAAAAAAATTCTAAAAATAAAATAACATCTTAGCCTTTTTTAATATGTTTTAAAAGTTAAAAAATTATATTAGATATTACATATCTCATATATCTCATAAGAAGCAAAGAAATTTATAATATATATTAAAGATTAAAAATTATATATCTCATAAGAAACAAAGTAATTTATACTTATAATATTAAAATCTATCTAAATTTAGTAAGATTCTCGTTCTCCACATATTTTATATTATTAAAAACGAATTTAATCAATTTTATTGCATGGCTCTCGTTTAAAAATTAATTTTTATTGCAAAATCTTGACAATATACTTGGTCAAAATCTAATTTTAATTTTCTCATCCAAGTTATTTTTTTTGCAAAAAATTAAAAAAGCGTCAAGACCCAAGATGTCTACCAATACCAAACTTCTCCACACATACCTTGACTTGCATTATGACCCAATAGTTTATTAATCTAATTTATTATATTTTGTTATCTTGTATATTAGACTTTAAAATTTTCTATTATATGTATTAAACTTTTGATTTGTCGTTATTGTGTTTATTAAACTTTTTATTATATATACTAAACTTATACATTTTTTTTCCTTTTTTATGTAACCAAAATACATACAATAGCAATAAATTAAAAATTCAATACACACAATATAAACATTTAAAGTTCGATATACAGAAATGATCCTGAACTTGCCAAACGTGAAGATGAAGTCAAAGAAAAAAAATGGTTGACTTAGCTCATATTATCACTGTATCAAATTTGTAAATTTTTGTATAGTTTATTTTAGTTTAGTTTTAGCTCTTATAGTGTGATATGTAAAAAACACTTGTAATTTCTAAGCTAGGATATCTTAGTAAATGCTAATATGTATAGTAGAAAATATAAAAATCCTAAATATAGAAAAAGGATAGAGATACCATATAAAGAATATAAAATGGTACAACATATAAAATGTTTTCCAAAAACAGTGTTAGAAAACAGAAAAGAACTTCAAAAATAGAACAAAGGAATGCAAAAAGATAAGTGCCAAAAATGCATTATTTAGTCAATCTTATTTTCATTTATTCCTAAGTCTATGTGAATCAATTGTAAAGTTTTGTCAACATCAAATAGGGAGAGATTGCTAGGAAGATAACTGTTTCAACCCAATAATTAAACCATCTTATTGAATTTGAACACCCATCAGGTTCTATGATAGTTTTATTATTAGGCTTTGGAACCAAAGTCCATACATTGTTTCTTGTGAAATCAGATAGTTCATATTGCATGTCCTTTATGACTATCCAATGGGGATCATTTGGTGCTTCATTCACTTGCTTAGGTTCTATTAAAGAGAAAAATCTAGAAAACAATCAAATGTTTCCTATTTTGCCTCTTGTCTTAACTGGTTCTTGTGAATTTCCAGTTACTTGATCATGTGGATGATCTTTCGGTTATTCAAAGGATTCTTGACCTTGGTTTATTAAAATGAGTTATTGATCAACTAAGGATATTGCTGATTCAACTTTAGCTTGAAATGCAGTGGCTATCTCAATTGATGTATCAATACTTGGCATATACTTTGAGTCTTGTGAAGAAGGCTCAGAAGGTTCAACAATTAAGATAGGATTGGGTTGGAATGGAACTATGTGAGTGCATGGAGGGTTTAAATTATTTAGATTCATCTACCGAATACCGGGAAGTCGTCCATGAACACTTCCATGAAATCCTCGACCATATCATGGAATATGGCGGTCATGCAGCGTTGGAAGGTTGCTGGTGCATTACATAAACCAAACGGCATCCTCCGGAAGGCAAATGTCCCATATGGATACGTGAAAGTCATCTTCTCCCGGTCCTCAGGGTTGATGAGAATATAGAAGTAACCCGAAAAACCATCTAGGAAGCAATTATAAGCATTACTAGAAAGACGTTCAAGCATCTGATATATAAATGGAATGAGAAATGCTCTTTTCAAGTGGCATCATTTAATCTGCGGTAATCAATGCACACCCTCCAACCTGTGACTGTTCTAGTGGGAATGAGTTCATTCTTTTCATTGGTGACCACTGTCGTCCCTCCCTTCTTTGATACCACTTGGATTGGACTAACCCACAGAGTATCCGACGTCTAAAAGTTTCACAACTTCTTTCTTTACAACCTCTTGTATTTTTGGATTCAAACGACACTGAGGTTGAACAACCGGCTTGGAATCATTTTCCATATGCGAGCAATATGATGAATTGATTCCTTTGATATCGGAAATAGACCATGCAATCACATTTTTCCATTTTTTAGGACATTGACAAGTTGACTTTTTTCGGTGTCGAATAGTGCCTATGATATGATGACGGGAAACTGAGAGTTGTCCCCTAGAAAGGCATACTCTAGATGCTGAGCTAAGATTTTCAGTTCAGATTGTGTACTAGAATTGGGTGTCTCGTTGAGACCAGGTGGTGGACGCGTCGCGATGTCCTCCTATTTAGAAACCTCAGATTGCGATGATTCACCCTGACGCTACGGGTTCATCGCATCGTCGTGCTGTGACATTTGAAAATACTATCTCTCCGATTTGGGTTCTGGCCATCTGCAAGCATCCTCTCAAGCTCCCCCGGGTCTTTTTCTGCATCTATAAGACCTTCTCCCAGTGGCTTTCGGCCTTTTGCCCCCTTAGCCTCCATACCCTACACCTCACTCTCATAAAGATATCAACTATATCCACGAAAAAGGAAAAATCATCACGGATTTTAGAATGTTTCATAGATTTATCTATGCCAAAGGTGATGGCATCTATGTCTACCCTGAGTGTCAGCTGTTATTCGTGAATGTCGAATAAAGCTCGGGCTGTACTCAGGAAGGGTCTACCTAAGATGATCATCTTCCTCCATATGTATGACAATAAAGTCCACAAGAAAGATGAATTTATCTACCTTCACTAGTAAGTCCTCTACTATCCCGCGTAGATAAGTAACAGACTTATTTGCCAGATGTATAACCATACAAATGGGTTTAGACTCAGGCAAGTCTAGTTTGGCAAAGAAAGAATATGGCATCGGATTCATGCTCGCACCCTAGTCAGCAAGTGCATAACTAATGGAAAGATTTCCAAATTGGCAAGGTAGAGTAAAACTCCCTAGATCAGCCATTTTCCTCGGGATCTTATTGAGCATAGTTGCTGAGCACCGATCATTGAGTGTTACACTTGACACTTCTTCCATTTTCTTTTGGTTTGTAAAAAGGTCTTTCATGAATTTAGCATATTTTGGCATCTGGGGCATAGCTTCAACAAAAGGGATGTTGATATGCAGAGATTTCAAGTGCTCGAGAAATTTTTAATACTGGTCTAACATGCTGTGGATATGGTATTGGTGGGCGATATGGTTTCACTGGGGTTGGAACTGATACTGTAGTTTTGGATTCAGGAGTTACCTCATTTTCTTTCCCATACCCTTATCTGGCTGACTAGGTGTCGGCTCGTTAAGATCGTCATAGGAGCTAGTAGGAGGCGGGTTTTCAACGTTTTTACCACTCCTGGTAGTTACAGCTTTAGTTTCGGTTCACTATTACTAGGAAGAGTGCCAGGAAAGCGATCATGGAGAACCCGAGATATCTGCCCAATCTGGCTCTCGATATTATGAATAAAAGCCTGTTGGTTCAGTAGTGCTGCTTTGGTAGATAAGCCGATATCTGCTACTGTGAATCGCGTGAGTAGATCCTCAAAATTTGGCTTCTTTTCTGGCCCCTTCGGCTGTTCTCTCTAATAGAACCCTAGGCCATACTTCCTATATCTCCCCTCCAGCTCCTTGCAGTATTCGGGATAATCATATTTATCCCAGTCCGGATAATCATATTTATCTCCGGCTGAATAAGACACAGATTCCTTAAGATTCCCACTCTCATAATATGGGCAATCTTTAGCAAGATGGGGTCTGCTATAGTTGTTACAACTAACCTACATAGCATGAATGTTTTGATTCACTTTTTTCATGTCTTGCCCTAGTGCATCTAGCCTGGCACTGAGGGTGCTATTCTATCAGAGGTATCAGCTGTAGCTGCAGTCTTTCTACGAAAGGAAGCTTCTCTTGTATAATGACACTGATGGGAGTGCTGAGCCATCTCCTCAATCAAGGTATATCCATATGCGGGAGTTTTATTTGGTATTGGTCCTTGAGAGTTGGCCATTTGTCTAGTGCAGACATTTATACCATTATAGAACGTTTAGACAACCCGGTCAGGATTTAAATCATGTTAAGGACAGTTTTGGAGCATCTCCTTGTAGCGAAGAGTCACATCCTCCGATTGCTTAAATTTTTGGATATGCATCTTTCATTTTAGTAATTTTAGATAGAGGATTGAAATGTTTGATAAAACATGTTTTAAGCTCATCACACGTGCGGATAGTGGGTTCAGATCGTAGCCAACGTTTTGCTGCCCTAGAGTGTTATTGGAAACAATCGCAGCATCATGGCATCTCGACTAACTCCCGGAATGTGGAAGTAGTCAGCAATCTCGAGAACGGCATCAACATGTTGGTTGGCGTCTTTGTTGTCCTTTCCGGTGAAAGGACTCTCGAGCAGCAAGTGCAAAAATTGGCCTTTGATCTTAAAAGACATCTCCTCTGGTGTTTTGGGTCGGTGTATCCCTACTCCGGTGCCCTCGCGGACAAGGCTCACATACTCCTGGAGTGACATGTTAGCAAAATTCTCCGCCATCTTTCGAAGACATTCTCTCTCGCGCTTAACTCTCAAAAGTCGGTGAAACTCGCGTTCCGGCTCGTCAAATGGTTGAACAAGGTCGAACATGAATGCAAAGGACATACACTATCCCTAAAACCCTAAGAGTGTCTAAAGGAACAATAAAGAACTATCCTAAATAGGCCCTGGCAAAACAGATTGCGAAAACAGAAAAAAAAGTCAATGGTCGCGTCACGACAAGCTACTAGTCGCGGCGTGATCCGTTGACACAAACTAAAAACAACTTCCTTTTGGGCCGAAACTCGCGAGAATGATTGTTTAACACTAAATTAGTAAAATCTAATCAAAATTAAACCATTCCCCGGTAACGACGCCAAAAACTTGATATACGTATAATGTACCGGTTTTATATTTATAAAAAATCCGCTTTATTAGTACAACTATTACTTGATGTACGTATAACGTACTAGTCTAAATTATCTATTGGTCCTAGATAATCAAGATTAAAGCCTCAAAATAGATTGATCCTCTGATTTGTGAAATCTTAGTTTGTAAACACTAAAAGCATATCCTAAAACACATGTGGATCTTTGGAAAAGCAATACATGATAAATATATAGTAAAAACCATCCAAATTTAATGTAATCAAGCAACTCTTACAAGGTTCATCTCCTCTAGGGAGGAAAACACAAAGTCTAGCCTATCATAAGCATTCTAACATTCTAGAAATTATGAATAAACATTAATAATAGAGATAGAATGATTAAACCGTGAAATAGCAATGAAATAGGCCTTGATCTTCAATCTTCAACCCTTGATCCTCGAAATTAAGCTTCAATCCGCCCTAGATTGCTTCTGGAACGTTTTTAGGAGTGGAATGGTGATAAAATTCGGGTGGTTAATCCCTCAACCAAACTAGAGTTGGGTTTAAATAGATAAGCTAAAACAAGGTGGTCGTGCCGCGATCTACTACGGGTCACGTCACGATCCCTAGAATCCCCGCGTTATCATGATTCTTTTAAACTTGAAACCGGCGTTATCTCAATGGTCGCACCGTGATCTAGACACAATCGTGTCGCGATCTCCGGCTGTCACACGAGATAGACTTCACTTTTAAACTTTGCTCACATGATCTTATCTTCACACGTTGCATTGCGATCCGAACTTGATCGCGTCGCGATCCGAACTTGATCGCGTCGCGATCCTTCTTTTTCCCCGGATCCTTCATCTTTTTCGTATCTTCTTTTATTTCTTTATTCCTTTATTTCTTTTCTTGACTTTATTTCTTTCTCATTTATTCTTACTTTTTACTCGATTTAGCTTCACATAAAATCATCTCTCGCCTTTCTAGCCTAAAAAAGATAAATAACGGTAAAAGACACCTTTTTGAATAATTTTGCATAATATTCAGCTTAAATCAAATAGAGATCGCGTGAAATTTATATATATTAAATGAGATATCAAAACCCTAGGCTAAAGTATGAGTTAATTATGAATTAGGGTTCAAAAAATGAATTTATAAGAATGTTTGCTTACTCGACTCGCGCCACGAGGATAAGTGTCTAGCACCGCGAAGAATTCTCTAGATCATAAGCTTCTTTTTAGAATGAAATTAAAGCCCTTTGGTTCTAGTTTCCGTGGCCTCTTGCATTACCTCAATCAAAGTTCGTATGAGTGAGATACGGCCAAAACAGTGAATGTATGTCGAGACTGTTTTGGCCAATTCTTCTCCCAAGAGCTCTAAAACATAAAACATAACAAATTAAGTCATAATTAACATCAGTTAATATAAAAATGCATTGAAAAATAGGATATCGGATATAATTAATATGAATATTTTAACCGATATCAAACACCCCACGTTTAATCTTTGTTTGTCCTCAAGCAAACCTTCATATAAAATCACCAAAAATAAGATCAACTTAATTCTCTAACCTCCCTTTGCATGAAATCAAAATAATTTAGCCAACCAAGTCAAGTGAAACTCAAACTGCACTGCAAACAATCACTAATCCTCGAATCATGCATAAAATCACATCCTCGCCAAGGAGTTCACTCTTTCACTCAAGTGTATAAAGTTTAATATTTGGTGAACACTCACAATGTCGAAACACATAGGTATTAGGATAAGCTTGTATCTGAATCTTATCTTCACCACTAGGGACATCAACCTTTAAGAGGGCTTTAGGGTTGTAATGTTAGGCTAAGGGTAAGGGTATGTAAAAAAAAGATATATAGAAGTGACTTAAAAAATAGCAAAAAGTTTCGAACTAAGCGGAACAACAACGACTCACCATTCAAACTAGAATGGTTATACAAGCACAACAAATATAATGAGCAAACAATTGACCCCAATACTTACTTGGCACGAACTTTATTATTTTAAGCATGTCTTTTTTTCTTTTCTTTTTTTCTATGTTCTTATTCTATTTTTTTCTTATTTTTCACTTTTCTTCTTTTCGTATTTCTTTTTCTTATTTTTTCAACGCGTGCCTTCTCGGAAGAACTCTAAAAGACTTTACTACTAGAAACTTGTAATATATTATCTTAGCAACGTCTATTTATTGACTCTATTGAACTAGAACATTAAAACACAAACACATGTTATATATCTAGCTAGACACGGACTTAAGCTAAAGCCAAAAAAAAGTTTTAAAAAATGTATTGGCTAAAAATAATTTGGTTAACAAACAAAATAGGTTAAGACTCAACATGGCTACGAGTGTATGGAGTGCTAAAATTGAGCACCACACAATTTAAGGTATGACAAATTAGATAATCTAAAATTGAGCTAAAACATATGGCCACTTTAGAAGAACTAGTTTTTGAGTGAGAGAGATCTAAAAAAGAGTTCGTGCTATTTTTTATTTCAAGTAGTTGAAACAATTTTAAGGGCTAGTACTCAAACAAGAAGGATGGTTACTTTGTGTGGATCATCAATACAGAGCTACTTTGTTCTCTAGTTCATCCTAATATTCTTGTGATATGATCTATAACCTTCTCCTTGTATTTTATATATATTATTGTTTTACATGGATACCATGGGTTTGACATTTGGCGAAAAATGTTTTTTCAGTAAATGCACTTAGCGACAGATCGAGTTGGTTCTGAGGTAGGGTCATTGCTGGAGGTGGATAAGAGTGTGTTAGTGGCTGGCAATCTTGAAGAGGGAGAGGGATATTGGAATTAAAGGGGTTATTGTAGTCTTTTTCTTTTTAACATAACATCATAAATTAACTTCCTTTGTCTTAAAGATTAAAGATGAAATAAGTTTCTAAAACATGAACTGCTACTATAATATTGAAAGAGTTGTGTTCAATAAAGTTAATGTAAAAAACATAGTCCTAAAATTTTAATATTCGATCAGGTGATTCAGTATACAATCACATGTGATTTGTAAAAGCATCATATGTGAATTACGAAAATATCATTCCGTCCAAAATTTTAAAATGCAATCTTGACCATTGATGTCATTGAAATTAGTCCCTTAGTACTATAAATTAAGTATGGACTATACTGAACATTATTCTAAAATCATAAGGATAGGAAATTTGTAATTTACTTCTTTTTTTGTGGTCACCATTTAAGTCTACAACTTGGTGGGGAAGAGAAAATTTGCAACAAGGTTGGAAAGTTGTTAGTGTCTTATTTTACATAGATACAAGAAACATGGAATTTTGGGTCGATGGTGACATTAGATTAACGCCTCAAATGGTGTATATAATTCAAGTATCCAAACTATGGGTAGACTTCAAAGTCTTTTGTTTGTCTTTTTTATATAGCGACAATAATAAAAGATGTCGTTTCATTCTTGGGTGTCCATCACATAAACGTGTGTACGGGGGTAGGGGCAGAGAGATAAAAGGGAGCGGATGGGTGCTAGGCCCCTTTCAATAAGCTCAAAATCCTTAATATTTTAGAAGTCCAAGTCCATCATATATTTATTAACCCCCCTCCCCAAGTATAGCTCAAAACAGAGACGGTAAAAGGTAGGCTTGAAGTGGCGATTCTGAATTTTTAAAGAGCTTTTTCAACAATGAAAATTATAAAAATAAGGCTTCGTAATAGCATGAGTGATTATTATCTTTAAAACATTTCGGTTCTTTACATTGAGAAAGAGATTACAAATTACGGATACTTTCTCTATACACAATATAATAGATGAGTTCCAATTACAAACATGCGAAGTATGATTTTCTTATTGTTAATTTTTGGTTTCATTGAAGTTTTATCGGGATAAAGCATTTGAGTTATTGTTTTAGTTAATATATATTATGCTTCTAGCACGTTAATTCATGACAAAGGAACTACGATCATGAAAAAACTGTGATGATTGATTTTGGCAAAGCTTAAGCGGTATTTTAACACTTAAGTTTCTTGTCTTTGAATGAACTTTCAGTATTTATTTATTACACAAATAATGCATGCTTTTATGTCGTTCATATATATATATATATATATGTGTATCATTACTGTTATAATAAAGTGAGACCGACCTACTGTTATAATAAAGTAAGACCGACCCCCGCTATACTAAAATCCTAGCTCCGCCCCTCCCCTAAACATGTATCTTGGATTTATAGATATTTTTGGATTAGGATCTCTGCAAATTCAAAAAGAATCAAGTTACTTGCAAACAAGTCTGATAATTTGAGTCGGGTTCGTGTCATTCGTGTTCGTGTCAGTTTTGAGTCGATCCATTTATTTGGTGTTAGTTTTGCGTCGTGTCACTTTTTCATGTCATGTTGCGTATCGACCGATTTCGCCAAAATGAACTTTGGATACGGTGTTTGTTCGGTTTAATTAGAATTCTGACTTTATATTTTTTTATTAAAGTCATATAAATAACTATACTAAACAATATAATCTACTAAGCTTCTACCAAGTATTAATAAATAATGTTATTAAACAACCAAAATAAAATTAAAATAATACATCATAAAATATAGTTACGAACACAATCCAAAATATTAAAGTACTTCGGGTAGACACATGTCAAAGTACAATAATCATATAGTCAAAAGAACAAATATCAAAATGATGTAATAGTGTTTTAGCTTTAAATCTTTTATTGTTTATTTAAGTTTTTAATTTTTAAAGATTTTGTACTTTTGTTTATCGGGTTTTATTGCTTAACCTCATTATTTGAATTCACAATCTCCTTTTTGAAATTTAACTTGTAAGTACTAAAGAAAATTTTATAATTTTACTCTTATTCAGGTCACTTTCATATTGTCAGGTTGACCCTAACCGGATCCATTTATTTTCGTGTCAACACACTATTGACCTGTATTTGACCCATTTTGGGCTCGTGTCACTTTTCCGTGTTGGGTTCAGGTCGTAATTCATGTTGCGTCAAATATTACCGGCCTTACTTGGATTAAGGAAGTGTGTTGTCTGTACAAAAATATATAATATGACAGGTACAACCGAAAGTGTTTATTGAAAAATTATATCTTCAAACATGTTGATAGAAAATTTGATAAACAGTGTGTCAAGAAATAAATGTCATAATTTATATGATGTTATTATTGTGTAAAAATCACCTACTATAAAAACTAATTTAGCTAGATGCGCATAATATGCATATGGATACTAAAATTTCTTCAAATCATAATTTCATACGTAGTACACAGACCGAGAAACAATATAGTATTGTTATGCGATGCGATCAAAGAAAAGTAAGGAACACAACACAAAATTCTACATGGTTTACGCAAAGTGATTTGAGTACCGTAAAATTCATGCTTCTAAAAAGCTCGTCTTGGCTTTAGCACAGCTCCATCAAGGCTTGAGGCTTTACAATGCCGTTACGACATGGTGCAAGTGTTGGGTGTAAGACTTAATTTGTGTATGCTAATCTCCGGCTTGACGCACCTTTACTCATTATAAGCTGTGTTTTTAGACGTGTTAAACATACCGAGTCATATGAGCCGAATATATATATATATATAGTTATTCGGTTATAAAAATGGTTTGAAATACTGAAAACAAAGAAAAAGATTGATGAACTATGTTATAAACCTATAATTATATTTTTTTTATTTTTGTTTGTGAAATTTTATATACATAATTATAGTTTATATACAAAATTATCGCCTTAAGTCACACCTTCTGAAACTCCATAATCTCACAATGGCTTTCAATGCTTGAGGCGTAACCTTGCTGTCACGCCATGTCTGGCGTTATTTAGAACCTTGGTAAAATCATACATTTTGGCACAAAAATCATACACTATTTATGTCGTTCAAAACAATTTTCCATACACTGTTTCTAGAGTTAATTACATTTTGTGTTACTGTGGTTTGGTGATTTTACGGTTTTGTACCCTATTTTTACGGATTTGAGTCCCTAAAATAACCAAACCTCATACAACTTTGGTCCCTAATTAAATTAAAAAGACTAAATTGACCTTACCCTCATTTCTATTCATTTTTTCTATTAAATTGTTTTACAAAAATAAATAATAAAAATTAAAACTCGGATTTCGTCTTTATAAAAAACACACTCTCTCACCCCCTTTTTTGACAAGTATAATACCACCATCAACAAAATTACCACCACCATCTTCAAAATCATCACGATAATCTTCACCACCATCCACCACCTCTAACTCCATCTTCAACATCAAGTAAGAAACATAGTCTCTCTTTTTCATTCCGGATATGGAAATGCAGCCATCTCTCACCTCTTAAATCTGCATATCGTTGTAACATCCTCAAAAAGGGTCTAGACAGTGTACGAATGTGGTACGTAGTTGTTTTAAATAAATTAAATAATATATATATATATATATATATATATTCTAGTTATTGATATAAATTATGAAAAATAGTTGTTAAATGAAGTTATAAAAATAATAATAATAATAATAGATAAAAATAATAAAATAATAAACGGTTTATGACAAGGATTCCAAAAATATCTCCGTTAGTTGAAACGGGAAAACGGGGTCGAGTTGTAAGTTGAAAAGGGAAACAAGATGCCCACTTGTAGATAATTAGAACCCACAAGTCGGTTCTAACACCACATACACAGACACACACACACCCCTTCAAACCTCACCCACACTTCATGTTCTTGGATCTTTAAAGGATAACTCAAGAGAGATCATTAAAGTTATCAATCCAACTGCAAATTCAAGTACCTAATATGTTCATAATCTCATCATCATCATCTTCCTCATCCTTGTAAGTTCATGTTCTTCTCCTTGTTCTTGATTTTTAGGTATTTAGGTAAAAAACGAGTCAAGCTTAATTTGACCAAAAAGAACTGATTTTTATGCTTCAAATTGTTCCCACAACACATATAGATTGTTAGGAACTCAAATCATGGATTGAAAATATTGGTTTTGCTCAAATTAAAGAAATGGTTGAAATGAGTCAAAATTGGTCAAAAAATGGAAAAAGCTATAAAGGACTGATTTTTATTGATTCAATTAGTTCCTATAGCTTCTACAAGTCATATTAAGTAAGAATTATGGATTAGAAGTGTTAGAAT
>JAUEJL010099164.1:0-13411 GCA_032274825.1 Drosophyllum lusitanicum
AACTAATAACGTGAACTTTATTTTGGTACCTTTAGCCACATAAATATTCGAATGTGTGGCCGTATAATTCCGACTATACATGACCAAATCACAGTTTTGTACTAGTGTATGGATTATTTTGAGTTAGTTAGCCATTTGGGCTTGGGTGATCATTAGTAAATGGATAAGATGAATTTTGGGATAATAGTTTGGATGGACTTGATAGAACCATTGGGCTTATTGATTAGGATGGTGGGCTTGAGTTGTCTTGGGCCCAGCCTTATAAGAAACCATATAAATGGGTGATTAGGGTTCTGCCCCCAAGACACCACCATTTTCCACTATTCCATTACTTTCAAAACCGGTGTGTGTTGTGTGTGTATTGCTCTCTAGAAACAGAGGAAGAAGGGATCAAGAATCATCTTGGAACATACTTACTCCATTATGATATTATAGGTAGCAATTTTACTCTGTTTAAGTGATCGATGATAGAATAGTTAACGGCTGGGTTTTTTTAGGGTTTTGGTGTATACGAGAAAACCAAGAAAAGATTGAAGCTAAACCCTTTGACACTTGATGAATTGTAAATTTATCTAAAAAGGAATTCTTTAAATGGATGGAGAAATGTTTTGCAACAACAATGAAATGATTTGGTTGAGTTTCAAAAAGTTGGATTTTGGAATGGAGTATGAGAGTTACAGGTTTGAGTCCGACCAAGATGATACTTGGTCCGACTTTCATGAATTATGTGTGGCCCGACTTTGGAAATCATGTGTGATTTGACTTTGAATCTATGTGTGGTCCGACTTTCATAAGTTAATTGATCCGACTTTGTGAATTAAAGGGTGGTCTGACCTTGTACAAATAAGATGGTCTGACTTTGGGGACTTAACAGCGGTCCGACTTTGGGCATTCGATCATGATCCGACTTTCATATATCATCCGACCTTTGGTATTCTTAAGGTGGTCCAACTTTTGAAACTTTAACTAGTCCGACTTTGTGAGTTGATAATGGTCCGACTTTGAGTTAAATGTTGGTCCAACTTTATGAAGTCAAGCAATAAGGTCCAACCTAGGACCCCAAATAATTGTATAAATGAGTAAGGGATTAGTACCCAATATTAATTCAATTAGGCTAGTTGTAGGTGACGGCCGATTGACAAGTAACCACAAGCGAAATTCTGAATTAAGAACTGTGTAACTGAGACTGCAAACAGGTGAGTACTCTTACTTACAATCTAAACTGAGGATATACGTGACTGATATGTTGTATGTGTTAAATAATATGATGTGCCTCACTTAATGATGGGACCGTTCACTTCGGTGACGGGAATGATGGGACCGTCCACTTCGGTGACGGGAATGATGGGAGCGCTCACTCCGGTGACGGGAATGATGAGACTGTTCACTTCGGTGACGGGAATGATGGACCGTCTACTACGGTAGCGGGAACGAGGGACCGTCTATTCCGGTAGCGGGAATAATCAATGTTGCAAATGTGAAACAAATTGGTTATGTGATGATTGGTTTTGTTGTAAGTAATGTATTCGCTAAGCCTCATGCTTATGGTTTTTGTTTATCTATCTTTTCTGGTGATGACCACGGCGGGGCTCCAGCTCG
This sequence comes from Drosophyllum lusitanicum, assembly GCA_032274825.1. NCBI lineage: Eukaryota > Viridiplantae > Streptophyta > Magnoliopsida > Caryophyllales > Drosophyllaceae > Drosophyllum > Drosophyllum lusitanicum. The sequence goes on from JAUEJL010099164.1 coordinate 1,600, forward strand.
TGTTTGATAGCTCATCCTCAACCATCTTCCGCGATGTTTCTAAACTAGCTTAAATTCCTATTGTATTTAACAATCATTGTTATTCGAATTCAAGATTTTAGTTTAACATTTACCCGGGTTGTAATTAACATTTAATAGTATCATTTCAGTGTTGACTTCTAATTCTTAATTATCTATTACAAAAAAAATGGACGTTACATTTTAAGTAACTAATACAAATTAATTGAGGAAATCGCTATTGTGTACCAAAGAAATCTGGATTGGACAAGTTACAATGTGGTTTGTTTTTTAGTTTCATCGTTTGCAAAGAATGAAAAGGTGAAAGGAGAGTCATTCAACAACGACGAAACCAATCCTCTATACTCTCTCCTCGACACCTCGACTTATGATCCATAGCCTAATCGTTTTCCGCGACATTAATTTCGCTTTTCATTTTCCCTCTACGCGGTCGCTATGTGTCCGAGATTTCCAAGCTGATTGCTATTATAATTGCTAAATATGTGTTTCAGATTTTGGGCCTAAGAAACTGTGTTTTTTTCCTTATATGTGTGTATATTTGAACTCAATAAACTATGTTACATAGACATATATATAAGATATTATATTAATCGTGGGCCACATCTAGCCATAGGCCCCTGGACGGTTATCCGAGTAGCCCGTCCTTTAAGATGGCCGTGATGGAAGGAGGCTATACACTGATCTGCATTTTTGCAACAAAAAAAATGCATCATTATGTGCATGATAACTTCTTGATATTTATAAACCCAAATTCTTCATAAACTTGCAAAATTGGCTGGTTGGTTCAAATTTCTAGATATCAGATATCTAGAAACTTAAAGTTCAGTTTGTTTTGCAAAATTCAAAGGAAAGGAATGGAATTGAAATCAAATCATGTGTTGTATTGCGTATGTAAACTTGTTTTTAAATGGAATTTCATTCTTTGAAATGTTTACATTCCCTCAGGTAATAGAAAATTTATTCCATAGTCGAGCTGGATTAAATTTAAATCAATTCATTCATTCAAATTATATGAAACAAACTGGACCTAGTCGAAAGTCAAGAATCTTCCAATTTCTAGAGATCAAAGACATAATGCTTGTTTACCATCTTTAGGTAGAGGCGTTAGAGGTTGACCTATTTATTACACGTTCTCTTCTGCGACACGATTTATTATTTAGTGTTCTAATTAATATATACTAAATTAGAAAAAGGACTACTTTTGATTCCTTTGGGAGTTCAGGAAGCATGAAAAAAAAATGAAGAAACAGATCAATCATTGAAGGGTTTATACTTTATATATATTGGTTAATCGGGTTAGTCGGGTTCGGGTCAATCTGGTTTTAGATTAATATGGTCTGTGGGGGATGGTGCGGTAGCCTTCCAAATCGTTAGCTAGCATTATTGTCAGGAACCGCTGGAACGGTATGAAAGCTTTTCGTCTAGTGGTGGCCTTTTCATTGACCATGCGGGCGATCTCCTCAAAGATTATGGTGGCATGTCCAGGTGCATATGGTATGCAACACCTGCCAGCAGCAGTAGAGAATTGTAGGAGCCTCCGTTTGTTCCCCTATGGATACCAGTGAGAGTTCTGAAGATGATGGTTGCAGGTGTTTGCCAAAGAGGGTCCAGATTTGTCCTCTTGAATGGGTGTATCTGAGTTAGTTCTCCATCATATCCCAGCCCATGAATGAGCTCCAGCAAATCATCAAGTCCCGAAGCTACATCGAATTCGGTTTTGCCTGGGTAATGGGTGGCTCCGGGTAGGTTTAGTAGGTTTCGGAGTCTGGTGGCTGAAAGGGTTACACGGCCGTTTCCAATTTTGCCGCGGAGGCACTAGTTTCCCAAGCGGGTTACTCCTTCCCTGAAGGTATACCACAATTGTTAAAGATAGATTTCTGGCACATGGGTAGGAGAGGTGTTTGGGTTTTCGGTAATGGCTTGGCATAGAGGGTGGGCTCGTATGATTTCAGTTATGAGAGGTATTTTGGTGTCAGTTTCAAGGTCAAAGTATACGTTGTTGCTACTGGTTTCGAGACAGGCGTCGGTAGGTACTAGAGTCTCCTTAGGATGAGGTTGAGCGGGTTGGTTAGCAGCCATCTGAAACAAGTAGAGAAAACACATCAGTCATGTAGTTATGGTAAATAGTAGATTGATTGTTTTCAATGTGAATGTGTTTTGTTATGAGTTGTTTGGTTTCATTATGTGAATGTTGAATTTGGACTTTGACTTATGATTCAATTTTGACACTGATCTGCATTTTTGCAACAAAAAAATGCATCATTATGTACATGATAATTTCTTGATATTTATAAACCCAAATTCTTCATAAACTTGCAAAAAAATGCATCATTTGTTTCGCAGAATTCAAAGGAAATGAATGGAATTGAAATCAAATCATGTGTTGTATTGCGTATGTTAACTTGTTTTTAAATGAAATTTCATTCTTTAGGATGTTTACATTCCCTCAAGTAATAGAAAATTTATTCCATAGTTAAGCTGGATTGAATTTAAATCAATTCATTTATTTGAATTCTATGAAACAAACTGAAACTAGTCGAAATTCAAGAATCTTCCAATTTCTAGAGATCAAAGACATAATGCTTGTTTACCATCTTTAGGTAGAGGCGTTAGAGGTTGACCTATTTATTACACGTTCTCTTCTGCGACACGATTTATTATTTAGTGTTCTAATTAATATATCTTAAATTAGAAAAAGGACTACTTTTGATTCCTTTGCGAGTTCAGGAAGCATGAAAAAAAAAATGAAGAAACAGATCAATCATTGAAGGGTTTTTATATATTGGTTAATTGGGTTAGGCGGGTTCGGGTCAATCGGGTTTTAGATTAATATGGTCGGGTTGGTCATGTTGAGTGGTTTTTTTTTTTTAGTTTCATGTATTTGTTTAAACTTTAAAGAATTAAAAGATTAAAAAAATAAACAATTTAATGACAGAAAAAGTAACCTGTTAAGTGTCCATTTTTATATATTCTATTTTTTATTCAGTTTCAAAGAATTTCATCGATTAGCATTTAGCAGTTTGGTTTTGTTATTATGAATGTGAACCCATTTAGATGCAATTGTGAATTCAATGCAATTTCTTCTTTTATATATTATTTTTATGATATATGAACTCAACAATAGATTCTTTTTATTATTTGAACCAACTCGTGTAATACACGGTTCTCTTACCTTGTTAGATAAATAGTCAAATGATCAAAAATTCAAAATATACCACTTTAAACAACTATGATAGAACAAATTTACAATTGTTAGAAACTCTAGAGTTGAAATTGAAAGACAATTAGCCCCACATTAACTTCGTATCGAGATCGAGAGGAGTCTTTTTCTTCTTTTCTTTGTTCCTTGAGTTCCTAGCGACCCTAAAAAGAAGCAAGAAAAAAAATTGCCCAAAACTTCTTCTCCCTTAGTTTTTCTTCCTTGTGCGATACTGCGAGAACTGCCAGCCACCAAAAAGAAACCACCACCTTTTGTTTTCTTTTCAATTACTTGAAGAAACCTTCTAATAATCTGACATTGACAAGATTAGTCCTTGTAGTTTGATATTCTTGCCAATCCTAGCATTGTGAACAAAATATAAGAATTAAGATTCCTTTAGCTTAATTAGAACATTTCAGCAAACATTTTCGCTACTGACAGTATAAACAACCTATTCACTGAATCAAACCCTTTTTTGGGACTAATGCTAAAAATGAAGCATTACAGTCTCAAGCTAGTTTTTAAGATTTTAACAAATGAACCACTGCTGAAAAAACATGAATCTTTATTAATAACTTTTTATTAAAGTTGAAATTTAATTCGTGATATCATCTAAAATATACATATAATTTATATCTGAAATCTCAATCTTTGATTGCGTTTTTATAATGAATAAGATTAATTATAGGATTAATTTAGCAGAATCTGTGTTTCAGGATCCTGAGGAGAGAAATACACGAATTAGTAACAAACAGTGAAAAAATAATAAAATGTGACAACTCCGCGTACATTTAATGTTTTAATCATATCCACTAGATAAAAAGGGAAACAGTGTTATGATTGGTGGATTATTTATAACTGGATTGAACCATGAATTACTGGGCCGAGGAAAGAAGAGCACAATTAAATACTGGTAGCAATTAGTTAGGTTTCTAGTACAAATAAGAGGAATGGGCTTTTGAACAAAAAAGCAGGCAGAATTTGTGTGCGAAATCACAAAACCGAAAAAAATAAGAAACAAGAATTTTAACCATTTAATGGTTAGTAATTTAATAGTAGTAGGGTACTCGCGTAATGGAGCGGTGACGATTAAAGATCGATGGTGTTGAAAACTTGTGATGGTGAGTTTTTGTGACAACTAGCAATAGAGAAGGAGGCAATGATAGTAGTGAATGGTTTTCAATGTTAGAATACATTTGAAGTATTTAGGTAGTATTATTCTTACATTTGTGTTATATTGAACTTTAGAGATAATATTATTTATACACTATAACTTAAAAGCAAAAACAAAATAAAACAATACTGATACTATATGTTGAAATTGAAGATAATAAGTGTTTACTATTAAAAACTTACACTAGTTTTATTGTTAGTCAAGAATTGATATAGGTATAGATTAACGTTCAAAAAAAGTTGACATGTATGTATCTAAAGAAAGAGAAATTACAATCCATTATAATTATGACATTTGTTTGTTACAATAATAAAAAATATAGCCTGAAATGTCCATTTATACATATATATGCAAGAAAAATATAATAATTATGATAAATAGATATTAGAAACAGATGTACAAAATAAGTAGTTTAGAGTACCTTATTTATCACAATCATTTCAATTAATCATAAATTCAAAATTTATTCCAAATAATTAAAACATTTCCAAAAAAGTAAACTAATATAAACCACTTAAATACTACAACCTTTAGGTGAAAAAAAACCCATCATTAATCCTAGACAAAACAATAGTATGAAACTTGAAACTTGGTTAAATCATGAAAGATTGAAGGGATGAAATTAATCTAGATAAAATGGAGGGTGGAGATCTAATTGGTAATTGAATTTTAAGAACTCTTAAAATTTAAGTGGAGAGAGTGTTATATGGTTTATAATGTAGTATACACACACACTAGCATGTTGCCCGCGCAATGGGCGGAAACAAATAATTTTTACTCAATAACATATCAGTTTTTAAGACGTATGGGTATGGTATTCACATAATATAGCAACAATTAATCATTTTCTTTTAGTAACACATATATTTTCTTTATCTTTTTTCTATTTTCTTTATTTTTCTGTTCTCCATAAACTCTTTTATTAATTTGTAAAATAAATTTTAAAAATAATAAAATAATTAAAAAGGTCACTACTTATAAAATAAGGTAAATTACATGAAAGTACATGCTGCAAATTAGAAATTTAAAACTATTTAAAATTAAGAGATTAAGAAAATAAAGTAAAATAGTGGATAATAATTTTATTTGATTACATGAGCTATTTAAAAATGTTTATAAATTTTAGTTATATGTTATTCAGGTTTATAAGTTCTTCTTATACATATTTTCCAATAATTAAGTTAAAATATGTATTATATGATAGAATATTTAAAATAAAAGGTTTAGTTATGAAATTATTTTTTAATAATTAAGTTAATTTGTTGAGTTGATTTTTTTTAATATGAAAGTTTAGTTACTAAAATGGAATATAATAATTTTTTTAACTCTATTCAATAGTTACTCCATTTAGTAGTTTTCATTTAATTTATATGAGGGTAATTTAGTAATTTCAAAATACTTAAAATTTAAGAGTTTAAGTAAAGCTAAGAGAAAACTATCTAGATGATACTTAAATAATGATGTCAGTAATGACGTATAAATATGACATGGCATTTACATATTGACTAAATCAAATATTACTTACCTACAAGATTTGTATTGGTAAGATACAATACCAAGTCAAATTCAAAAATTATAAATTGTAAAATTTATATTAATTTTTTTGAGTATTTTATTCTCTTCGATTTAACACCCTATTGTTATATTTTGTACTCCTGAAATGTTGGCCACATCAAAACGAAAGTCAACTATTACCCAAATGTTTTAAAAACTAAGATAACCCTAACACTCAATAGTTTTAAATTACAAAGATTATATTAAATCAACGAGTATTTTGTTTTACTTTGACTCTCATATTGTTATACTTTTCTAAAAAACATTCTTTTAAGTAAAAGGTTGCACCAATATAATATAATTATTCACCGAATATTTGCACATAGACAATATTAACATAAATAACGCATTTGTAACCCAACATCATAGATCATAAATTTGTGTACACTGGTAGTTGTGATTCTTTTGATAAAACGGTAGCTAATGTGCAATTCAAAGGTGTTCTTTGCGGCAGTAACAACAACAAAGGTTTGAATATTAGTGACCGTGCTGATCTTCGGTGATGGCACTGATGTAAAATAAAGAGAGAAAATCGGCATAAAACCTATGTAACGATTTCACTCTTTTTATTATACAAGAAAATTAAAATGATTAAGAACCAAATATATGGTTAAGACTGGTTCTTGAATAAACAAACAAACATACACACACAAACACATATATAGAGACGCTTAGTTTAAGAATCAAAATTATTGAGAGAACCGTAAAACCCAATATGAGTCATCCATTTATTTTTTAATCATTTTGTTTTTTATTTTAATGAAAAGAATAAAATGGCTAAGCAAACTATAAATTCATTTTCTAACTCCATTCAACACCAGTACTGCCACAGATGACCAAGACTGCACTGTTGCAGGCCGTCACTTTCGTCGCGATTATTGTCGTGTTGCGCTTGTGCAACTTTTCAGTATAAAGACTCATAAATATGACCAATATTGTACCCAAAAGCAATGTCATGTTTTTCACTTGCATGTGTAATTTGTGTTAGTTTTATTGGTTTATACATGTGAAATTTTCAATGGGCGGTCATATGTAGAGTTGAACATACGTAATCTTTAAGCAGATACAAATTTTTATAATGGTTCATTCTTGTGTTAAACTATATGATAATTTAACGTTATTACGTTTTATATTTTTGCCATAACGTATTGATAGTTTGTAAATTCGCTTAACAATCTTTTTATTTATCTTTTAAATTTGAAAAATGTGTATGACTTCATAAATTTTTATTAATAATGTAATCTCAAAACTCTTTCATGTTGAACCAAAATATATAATAAAACATGTATTAAATACTTTAAATTTGTTAACGACGATGAACAACAATAAAGACATACATCACACAGACACACACGTATGTATATATGTATGTATGTATATGTCTGTGTAATAAAAACTATCCCATACAACATGTATAACACTAGTTTCTTTGGGACTTGGGCCGCAAATAACCAAGAACTAACAATTCATCTTTCCCGCTAGTGCAATTAATATGGAAATCATAAACACTTGTTGTGAATAAAAATAAAAATAATGTGATTTTAATTATAAAAAAAGCATCATGTTTTTTTATGGTAATATGTAGGTGTGTTCACTCTTTCGATAAAACATGAATTGTCGAGCCAAAAATTTTGGATTGGATTATTTTCTTCGGATATTTTAGATTTTTAGATTGTATTAGACCAAAACCTAATAATTATTTTGGATTGATTTTTGTTATTATCATAACTGAATAATCCAAAAAAACCAGAATGATATATACATATATATATTGACACACACACACAATACACACACACATATATATATATAGGAAGAAGTTCATTTAAGAATCACTCTTAATGGAGAACGACGAGAACTATTTGTAACCACCATTAAGAATCATTAATAGCGTTATTTTGGTCATGTATATATTTACCTAACCATAAATGATGTCCTGGTGCACTGTTATTAATTAATGAGGTTAGATTTTCTCAAAATACTATTCATTGATGAGTCATTAACATTATTAGTCATTGATTTATTTTAGTCAAGAGCTTAGATTGATTCTGACAGTTATCACAATAACAACTGTTCTCTAATTAATCTTCCCATATATAACTAGAACCACTACAACAAATATATATTTTCCTCACGTTTTATCAAAAGCGTGTAAAATTTTAAAAAAATGCACACTTAAAAGTGCGTAAAATAGTTTAACAAAATGTAGGTAATAACAACAATAAAAGCTCACACTTTTAAATGTAAAATATTGATTTTAAAAAGTTCACACTTTTAAATGTAAAATATTGATTTTAAAAAGTTCACACTTTTAAATGTGGTAAAATAGTAATTAATAGAAATTGAGAAAAGTTCACGCTTAAAAGCGTGAACTTTTATAACATAGAGATGTTTTCAATATTTTCACACTAAAAAATGTGAAAACTTTAATTATTTGTTCACATTAATAAATGCGATACTTTAACTATATTTATTATATATTTACATGTGAACTTTAAAAAAAATTTGTCACGCCATATTTTTTCACACATGTTTATAATTCTTTACATTTTAAAGTGTGGAAATATTACCAAAAAAGTATGAAAAATCAACATATTTGTTGTAGTGAACGCATATAAATCACGTACATCTCAATTCTCATGTGTATATTTATCTACAATATATGGTTTATAAATAAATAAATACATATATATATATGTATGTATGTATGTATATACACACACGCAAAACTCGTTATCATAAACCCTATATGCGTATGTTAACTTTTCTTTGTTAATATTTGTTTTAGCTCACAATGAATAAACATATTTTGAGTTTTGATGAAGAGAACATTGAGGATGATGTAAACAAACTATTTTAGTTTTGTATTGCAAAACAATATGGATTAAATGTTTTGATGGGTTAATTAATTCACTACAAGAAAACACGGCGTTTCCGATGGTAGAATCCCTCGGAAATTCCTCGAAAAATTGTCATTTCCAAGGGATTTCCGATGAAAATCTGCCCTAGTAAAAACCCTCCTCGGAAAACAGTTCCGAGGAATTTCCGAGGGAACTTTCCGACGTGTTTCCGAGGACATACATTTCCGAGGGAATTCCGTCGACATAAATTTTCCGAGGACAAATTTCCAAGGAATTTCCGAGGGACAATTTCCGATAAATTTCTAAGAACACTTCCCGAGGACTATTTTCCAATAGTTTTCCGAGGACAAGTTTCTAAGAGATTTCCAAGGACACTACTGCTCGCAAATCTATCAGAAAATCCTCGCTAAATATCAAACTTTCCAAAAGTATCAATTCTTAATTTATTCGTAATACCTAAAATTTCCATTCAATATAAAAATAAATCGTTCAGAGACAAATTAAACACCGTCATATTTAATTTGGTAAAGTTAGATAAACTACAATACCGAAGTAGATAATATATCTAAAATATGATCCTTATTCAACAAAATAGCAAACAATTAAGTTTTGATTAACAAATACAAATGATATGTGCTTCTACGTGGTTGAAACTTTTGAATCATCACCGGAGTCAAGGTTGTCACTTGTTTTTGCAATACTTTCGTAGACATTCTTTGTGCTTCCATATCTTGTTTTAATGTTTGTTCACTTTCTCGCAATATTGATACCGTCTCTTTTACTCGTTGTATCTACAATTAGTAAACACATAAAGATACACAAAATTACTACCTAAATAATACATAATAAAAAACAACCAATATTAAACAATATTAGTATCTTATTATTACATGTAATTTATATCCAATAAGACAAACTACACTCTATATGACCACTTCATACCAATATGAACTAGTGTAATACTCTAACCGGTGTATATTAATATATTACTTTTTAAAGTCAAGGTTTTATTATTTCCTCTTATTAAATAAAAAAAACTATGGTATACAATTTTGTGACTTTTAACCCTCACTTTATTTTCCTTTCTTATCTAAGTTTTTCCTTTTCTATTTATAAAAACAGTATATTTTTACCAAGATACTATATTTTTTTAACAACTACCAAGATTTGATTTTAACTAGCATTTACATAACCGCGCTCCACCACGGGATTAAGTTATTTTTATCTCAAATTGTAATTATATCATTCAATTTAACTATGATGTAAAGAAAAATAAAATTAATAAAATTAGTTACACTTCGTAGTTTTAGCTGACAATCTCTTTCAAATGATTTAATATATGTTTACTTTAAATGATATTAATTGATCTTCTTTACATACTTGTATATAGACATTGATGTATCTATGAAATTTTACAAATGTAATCAAGAATGATGACAAATCTATGCTACAAAAAACTTAAATTACGAATATATTTAAATGCAAAGTATGATATATATGATGTGGCAAGCAAATTAAATTAAATTCAGATGAGAAACCTTAATTTGATTAGATATCTAGTTAATTAAATAGAATGCATATGTTTATATATATATATATATGTGTGTGTGTGTGTGTAAAGGCTGAATTAATTAATTACCTGCATGTTTTAACTATGATGCTAAGAAACCGACAATCTCTTTCAAATAAAATTCATAAGGGCTGTTGAGACTTGCGGCGAGGTTAAGCAGAACAGGGCGGTGGTCAGTGGTGGAGTTCGACGGCAGGTGGCGGCAGTTGAAGGTGGTAGATCTGTGAAGAGCAGTGATCTTGTTACTTGTAGACGAAGGTGTGTGACTGTTTGAGAGCAGCGTATGGGTGGTGATTTCGGTGGTTATCGGTGGTTATCGATGGTGAATGTAGTCTGAGTAGACGATGGTGGCGGTTAAGATTAGTGGCGGTCGGCGGTGTTAGGTGGCAGCGACGGGGCTGACGGTCACAAAGAGGTATTTGACGGTGGTGGTAAGGGACGATGGTGGGATGGCGGCAAGGCTAGGCGGTGTATGGCTACTCCGGCGGTGGTGGTCGGTTATGAGTACTCCGACGGTGGTGGCGGCATTTTTTGGTGAAAGAAGAGAGAAAGCAGATTAATAAGGTGGCGGCGTTTTTTGGTGAAAGAAGAGAGGGGGAGTAAGATAATATTAGAGTTTGTGAGTGAGATTAGGATTTGAGAGGGCTTTTGTAGATAGACTTTTGGGCTGAGGTGTTTGGACTAAGAAAAAAAAGAAAGAGATAGTAATCTTGGGCTTTATCTTAATTCACATAATTAACAGGTTTTATTGCTTTAATATAAGGAAAAAGTAAATAAAGATAAAAAACAAAAATATTAAAATTAAATTTTAACAAATAAATAAAAAACTCTAACCATATACTTCTGTATTTTTTATTTTTGTTTTTGTATACGTGTATCAATACGTTGATAATTGTGTTTTAAAATGGTAAATATATAAAAGTTACATTTTAGCCCTCGGAAATTTCCGAGGGCTTTCCAAGGAAGAAAATCGTTTTTTTAATATTCTACACTATTTTTTAATGCAAAACACACATACGCACATACACGTTTCATTATAAGCATAATTAAACAAATAAATCGCTATACGATATTAATATACTATACAAATTACGATCACACATACAAATCACAAACATGTTTACATATACGTATTTGTTTACAAGCATGCATTCATATAGGTACGTTGCATTAAATATTCTAATTCATGCTTAACGATAAACCTAGATACATATATTTGTATACGTATGTCTATATGTTTGATAATTTGTGTTCTAAAGTGATAAATATATAAAATTTACATTTTAGCTCTCGGAATTCACTCGGAAATTTCCGAGGGCTTTCCAAGGACGAAAATCGTTTTTTGATATTATACACTATTTTTTAATACAAAACACACATAAGCACATATACGTTTCATTATAAGTATAATTAAACAAATAAATCACTATAAGATA
>JAUEJL010099175.1:0-13410 GCA_032274825.1 Drosophyllum lusitanicum
TATATAGAGAGAGAAGTTTATTTGAGAAGTACCGCGAGTACCATTTTTAGCCACCATTAATGCTCAATAATGACTCATTAATAGAGATATTTTGGTCATTTATACATTTATTCAACCGTGAACTACATTATGATATATGAGTCGTTATTAGATTGAGTTAAATTCCCCAAAATACCCTTATTAATAAGCCACTATGAGACACTAATGAGCATTAATGAGGCATTAGTGTTAGTGAAATGACCTCATATGTTTAAATTTGATAAGACAAAATAAAGTTTGAAAGATAAGATTTAGAAGTATTAAGATGAATTATGTTAAGACTATCAGCTTAAGCTGAGTAGTTAGCTTGAGGATAGAAATAAAGTTTCTAAGTATGTCTTATAGATCTCGAATTACATCCTGAGTTAAGTAAGAGCATCTATGTGTGAGTACACATAGAAAACCAAAGTTTGGTTAAAGTACTCAGCATGATGAGTCTCAAGCTTAAAATAAGAGTTTAAATATGTTTTAAATTCTTTACTCCCTATCTACAGCTGGATAAGAAGATCCAAGTTTAAAGACTCAAGATTAAAGATAGAGTTAACCAAACTATATATGCGAATTTATAGGTGTTAGTTTAACTTAACGATAAGTCTTAGTTTGTTAGTTTAGCTATGTAGCCATAGAACAACTATATAAGTTAACCTTGTAATATGTTTAAAGGATATGTAGTTAGTCCCTCATGTGATAAGTTCAGAGTTGTTTAGGGACGACACCATGTTTATAAGTTAAACAAGGCTTTGTATGGTCTTAAACAAGCTCCAGGAGTTTAGTATGATACAATGTCCCAATACCTACTCTTTAGGAACTTCACTAGAGGTAGTATAGATAAGACTCTATTCATTAGAAAAAGAAACATCCTTGTACAAATATATTTTGATGATATTATCTTTCGATTAACAAACAATGCTCTATGTGAGTGGTTATCCAAAATGATCTAATTAGTACGTACATGATAAGTATGATGGGTGAGATGACCTACTTCTTAAGACTTCAAATTCAAAAGAAGTCTAATGGAATCCTTATTATTCAAAGAAAGTATGTTCTTAAATTGATTAAGAAATATGGATTTGAAAATTGTATGTCAATGAAGACACCCATGTCACCCTCAATCAAGCTGAGTGAAGACTCATATGGCAAGTCTATATGTCAGACAACCTATAGAGGAAGGATAGGTTCATTACTCTATTTGACAGCAAATATGCCTGATATCATGTTTGTTACATGTGTTTGTGCAGATATCAAACTGTCCCTAAAGAGTCTCATGTCTAAGCTGTCAAGAGGATCTTTAGATACCTCAAAGGAACTCCAATATAGGTCTTTAGATACCTCATGTAGTTCCTTTTGTCAGAGTTGAGTGTAACGGATAATTTAAAAAATCCCTCAACGATAACTTTTCATCTTATCGAAAAGGTATATATTTTACCCATAACATTCTCAGAGTTTTACTCCTACAATGCTTCTAAACTTCTCTACTCTGAGCTTTCTTAAACCTTTTTCGGTAACAATCTAAGTGCTAAAACCCTCATTCGCTCAGTTCAAAAATTACAATCGTTAGTCGATTTTAGTTCAAAGATAAGTTCTTTCTGATGGAGGGAATTCAATTGGATGTTGATGATTATGATATGTGGTTCGACATTCTAAGATAATGGGCTACCGGTTATTAAGTTAAATAACCAAATGGCATGTGTTGCCATCCTAATGAAGAAAAAGAACCAAGGGTATGAAGTGTTGGAGCACACTGAGGGCACAAGCACACAACAGAAGCGTAAATATAGAACAAAACACATGCAAAACAAAACCAAAATGTGCTCCAATGGTAGATATCTTTGCAAAGAATACATGCAACAAGAAAGGAAGAACAAATGGTGGGATGAATGGTTGAGACAAATAGCCTCCAACCTCCTTTGTATAGTCCACACCAAGCTTGGAACAACCCCAATGTACTAGCACTCTTGCTTAATTCATCACTTGAAGATAACTAAGACAAGAACATCCCTTTGAACACTTGTGCACAATAACTACACTCACTAGCACTCACTACCACAAGTATGAGAGAAGTGTTTGTATGTGTAACTTACTTGCAATTGACCAAGAGTAACAAAGAGGAGAAGAGAGGAGTTTTTATAGACTTCAAGAAGCCTTATGAGCTCCCATGGTCGGCCAAAGTGCCAAATCTTATTGGTGCATCAAATGGTCCAAAGAAAAACAAGTGACACTTCAGTTTCGTCCTTCACGACCTCTCATAAGCTCTTCATGAGCCGTGAAGCCCTAAGGTATCACAACCTGTGCCGCCCGGTGAGGATTCGTGAGGGCACTGTGCTTCACGACCCCTGGCGCATCCTTCACGGTTGTGAAGATCGAGTTAAACCAATTTTGACCCTTTTGACCTATTCCTCTTTTAGCAGGTTGTAGGGATTGTAACTTGGCTTGTGACCCAATAGGTCCGCACTTCATCAACAGTGATATGGGCCTACGTGTGTCGGTGGGTAGACACCAACATGAAGACTGGGTGAACTATACATTGTCAAGTGCCCACTTTCAGTTTCCTTTACTGGAGGCCCAACTTATATAGTCCCTCAGCTATTACTAGAGTTTTGGTACACATGTGTTCATGTACCGGGACATGATCAAATAAGGGGGATAGTCTACACCGGTGAAACGACAATCTTTATTGATGCGAGTAGACTTAGGGAGGTTCTCAGACTACATGTGTGAGAGAATTATGACGCTTATATCATGACCCAATTTGTTCTGCCATTAATGGGTCACCCACGAGTGGACGCAATGATCAAGAAGGTCGTATTCCCTACCGGTTGGGACTTCCTAGTTTCAACAGTGGTACGTTCGGTGGGAGGTCTTGACAACGTGAATGAGTTCTAGATGCAGCTTTTTTATAATATGTACTACAACAAAAATATCGATTATGTTGCATTAATTTTCAACAAGCTCGTGTCATAGGTGGAAAGAAAAAGAAGGGAGTTGACGGTGTCGTTCATCCGATATCTATCTATGATACTTGAAACTGAGTTAGGGGAGCATCAATATGAAGCAAGATATGAGAACTTTCTTACCCCTGTTCTTAGCTCAAGGATGTTTAACAACTCCATCTTTCCGGAGCAATAGGGGCTGAGTGCCCGGATGCAGGCTATCACTGATAGCACTGTATTTGAGTCCCAGCCTACTCAGTTTGAGACTCAAGGAGCCTACCAACGGATCCAAATCTCTTCAGATTTAGAGTTGGGAACATCACATATTCCCTCTTTTGAATCACCTCTTGTTTGTGGGTTCACAGGTATGTTTTCTAAACCCTTATCTCCTTATTTCCTTCTCTCTTCTTCACTTCTGCTCCATCTTCTTTGGGAGACAAGGCTATACAATACCCAATGCAGTCTAGACCATCTCCTTCATCTACTCAAAAATCACAATCTAAATCCAACCTTGGTGTGCCTACTGCTACCAAGGAAAAACTCCTAACCTATACTAGAAAGATTTCCAAAGAGAGTTCAACCCCATCTCTTGAGCTGATGTCACATTCACACCTCCACCGACAAGGGTTGTAATCCCTATTTTCCAATTTGTAATAACTTGTTACTATTATTATCTTATTGTTAATGAGAATGGATCCCATTATTGCTTAAGGTTAGTGTATGTATCTTTCCTTATGAAACTTGAGGGGGTGTTAGTACCTTAAAGGAAACTTGGAGAGAGTAAAAATACTTAAATCAGGGAACAAAACCCTATTTGCAATTAGTGTATCCGGTTTCTAATAGTGTGTGTCTCTATGTTTGTGTGTGTAATTTCCGAAGGAGAAAGAAAGGAATCAAGGACATTTCTTCACCTTTTTGGTAGGAAATCGGTCATAAAATGTCTTCATCACCTTCTACTACCAATTTGGATATTAAAAACATAGAAAATGATGGCAATTTGAGGATGTGTACATGCGTGTCAATTTGTTCATGAAACCGAGCACAATATTGGAGTATTAACCTATTAAATCGAGCTTAAATTGTAATATATCTATGAGAGTTATACTTACATGGTATTGGTGATGTAATATAATTAGAATGACTTAAATTAGTTGAGATTAATAGGGTTTTGTTTAGTTTTTTTTCCACTATGTTAGAGTGCTACAAAGAACTGAGCAAAGATATGGACGTATAGTCATGTAAAACTTGCTAAAAATAGCATTCAACCAGTGGGATTTGTTTTTATGATGATTAGAACACATTACAAGCGGAATCATATGATTTGAACAAGTTTTGTTTGAGATTGGTTTTGATATTATCGACTGAAGTTCATGAATCACCAATTTCGTCGGAATCGTCAATCCTAGATCATAAAATGAAGGAAGAGTCGGATCACTAAGTGTGCAAGTTGAGTCCCTTAAGGGGATTCCCTAAATATCCGTGGGGACAGAGACCCGATCACCAAGTGGTGATGGCTGTCGAGGATAGCCAAGTGGTGATTAAAATCAATGAGTGACATGTAATGAAGGTCGGTATAAAATCGCCAAGTAGGAAGGCTGTCAAGAATCGCCAAGTGGCGATGGCTCTGGAGATCGTCATGTGCCACTAGCCTTGGGATAGCCAAGTGTGGCACACAAATCAAGGGTTTAGAGGTTGTGGGATTTTCGAGTGTCACATAAATGGTTAACGTGAACTTAGCGCCCGACGTTGTGCAACCTTGATTGTAGGTTATAGACTTGTTGTGACTCTTGGATATTACATTTCGTTGTGATATTATGTTACTGATAAGGTTATATCTTATGTTGTGATATGTGTTCATGTGTGATTATGTGATGCTTACCCGAGTACATCGCTCAACCCCACTGTGTGGCAAGTACATCACATGGCTCATTGGCAGATGGTCATTTCACCTTACAACAATATAAGTAGATGGCTCATTGGCATATGGCCACCACACTTGTGTGGCATACTTGATGATACTTGAATATTGTACTTGAATGTGATATTTGGTATTATGTATAAGTGTTGTGTACTAACTAAGCTTTGTGCTTAATCCGTTGTTAAATCTTTTCAAGGACTTCAAGAAAGGTCAAAGGAAAGGCTCCGGCATGATAGACATTTTTCCGCAAACTTATATTTAAAAACGTTGAACTTGGATTTTATAATGATGCAATTACCTTTTAAACTTCTAGGGAGTACCGTAAGTCCAATGTTTTTAGCGGGTAGATATGTAGAAATATCTGATGCGTGACTTTTATCTAAATGCTCTTATATTAAGGTTTAATTTATATAGAAATTTAATTTGGGAACATACAAATTGATCATCTAAAAAGTCTTGGGCACCCCTATCCGTTGCAGCTTGTGACAGACATGATTCGTAACTCCCTGTCGGATGACAAATCATGTGTGGTCAACTTCAATATGAACAATATGAAGAAGTCCATCCTTGAGCTGACGGTTGAGTTGAGTTTGGGCACCAATAATCCTAAGGATGTCGTGTCTGGAGAAGGAGGAGTGATGAAGAATAAGTGGCACTACAGAAAGGGCAAGGGTAACTCCAAGCCGAACCAACAGCAGCCCAAGGGTAAAGGGATGAATAAAATCAAGAAGGCCAAGGAATACAAGGTAGCTACGGAAAGCACTGCCATAGTTGAAAATCGTTGCTTTGTATGTAATGAGATTGGTCATTACAAACGCGATTGCCCGAAGTGTAAGAATAGGGCCAACTAGGCAAACCCCTAAGGTATCTAATGATTAGATTCACTTTTCACTTACTACTTGTACTTGGTACAAGTATCTAATTTGCGATTGGTTTTTAATTGCAGGCGGTCAAGAAAGTGAGAGCCCAACACACAAGACAGGGACTTTAGGATATTTTCTTAAGAACTTTTAGTTTAAAATTTCATTTTCTTAGATATAATCATACTCTAAACATATTCGGTTTTGAATATTTTGGATTTTTTAGCACTACGGTTTGAAATATTCGTATTGATTATTTCAAAGTTTTATTAGAAATTTTATTCTAAAATATTTGTGTGCTTATTAGTTGAATCCGGTTATTCAAGTTGGACTTGAATAGGTGTAACTAATTCGAAGGTTTTATAAGATTGTTGCAAAATTCATTAGACATGTTATAAACATTAAATAATTAAATGAAATGGCATTTCATATTATCACTACCTTAAGCCCGAAAGATATTAAAATATAAGTGCTTCACTAAAGGATTTTTCTTACGAATGATATTTTAAGAATAATGTAAGGAAGTGTGAAATTGTTTAAGCTTGCGAACAATTTAGCAAGACAAAAATAGGGCAAGACTTTGCAAGTATGTCAAAAAAAAAAAATTTGAGGATTTGTCGGATTAACGTTAGAAGTAATTCAAATAGATGTCGTATGCGGTAGCTTCGGAACATAAAATTTGTAATTATCCTAGGTTTGGATGTAAAATTTAATGATTGATCTAGGAGTTCACAATTTTGTAATTATCTCTAGGTTTGGTAGAGTATTCGGGGATAGAATATGGCTAAAAAAGGAGCAAACCAAATTCACGGATATCTGTTAGCAACAGATATTGGACAATTGATTCACAGTTGAGAATTCATCATGGATAGTGCCATAGGTATGTCTCGTAAGGATGTCTTCAATGTTCTAAAAGTGTGCCATGGCGTGAGGCGTGCCCCCTCTGTTAAGAAATGACTCTAGGTGTGAGTGTTAGGCCGGTGCACGCCAAAGGTTGCCAAGGCGCGCTTTTACGTGCCAAATAGCGAGTTTTTTAAGGTGTGCCATGTAAAAAATCATATTTTTTAATTGAACTTTTTTGTATACGTTTTATGATCACGTGTATTGAACTTCTATAAATTTGTAATTTGTATGCATTATTTTGCTCCTCATTTGTGCAATTTTGTGTAATTTACATATTAATAATGATAAATTGGATATATATATATATATATATATAATATATATATATATATATATAATATATATATATATACAAAACTACCGTTTTAAAAGACGTCATGGCTCCGCCATGACTCATAAAGCTAGAAGCTTGACTTCGCCACCATGCCTTACGTTATTTAGAACCATGGTTGTCCTTATTACCTATGGTACTTGATTTGGGACACTGGGAATTGTGGATGTCTTGGTGTGTTTTAACAATACATTGTTGCAGGGTAGTTATAAGGGGGCGTTTATACTTCAGAGAAAGCTGGCCAAAGGCGACTTTCCAAGATGGATTTTCACCACTTCTTGTTTTGAATAGAGATATTTCTTAGACTCTTGACTGACTAAGACTGAGGTAAAGTGCATGATCATGCCCAAACGAACAGATTTGTTCTTTATCATTTTCATCACATAGTCAAAAAACATAATTTATGAGTACTTGAGTTGACTCTTTCTATGCTAATACTCAAAATTGAAAAATCGTGTTGTATAAGAAAAAGCCTATACTTACTTCATGAAAGGTAGATTCATAAAAGTTATATTAAATTTTATTTTAATCTATCACACGAGTATAAGAGTTTTTATGGCCTAGTATAACATAAATGCCTAGCTAGGGGGTCTCCTTTGGTTTGTTTCATCTTTGCTTGCACAAATGGGAGTTTGTTAGAGTTAATGTTAAGGTTAATGTGCATGGCGGCTATATGATCACAACCAATGTCATATGACTCAAAGGTCATATCTGTGAGTGTTATAATTCGAGCTGTTTTAGCAACCAAATGGGGAATATTATTCTATAGAATTTACATAATAAAAGGTTAAGTTAAGTAAATTAATGAGTCTTAATTTGCTAGTTAGTCATCCAAACTTTATACTAAATATGTATATTTATTTAGGATTAAATAAATATATATAATTATGGTTTTATGAATTAATTAAAATGGAATTTTCGGTTTTTTATTTTATAAAAACCTTGTTCGAAAATTTGAAGTATTTAATAAATTAAATTTTGTTTTCAAATTAATTAGGATAATATATTTATCTTAGTTTTTTAAAACTTCTTTACTTATCCACCAAGTTAAATCATGTTTTTGATAAAAGAAAACTCTTATAGAGTTTTAACCTTACTCTAGTGGTTTTGTTAAACATATAAATAACGGGTGTACGTTAGGTTTTAAGGTTACAAGACAATTAGTAAAAGTAAACCAGAAATCATCTCCTCTCCCTCTCTCTTTGTGTGTCGGCCTCAAGAACCATATTCGAGGGTTCGGTTTTGGTGATTTCGACTAAGGATGTCAAAGAATCCAAATGTTAGGGTCATGGTTACAGTTTCCGGTTAATGGGCCAGAGTGCTCGTTAGTATTATGACGGGTGTATGAACTTAAGCAACCAAGGTAAATATTCAAACCTTGTTGTAGGTTAATTCTTTTTAAGGTAAGATATGAAAACTAGATCTACTTTGGGTTTAGTGGATTTTATTAAACCGTGATTTGCTTCGGCTCATAATCTAATAAATATGAATATAAACATAAAGTTTTTCTGGAAACTTTTATCTTTGTTCATGAAATGGATTAACATAGGTGTGAATATATGACATATAGCCAAGATCTAAGAAAATGAAAATTGTACTACCTTTTGTCTCTTCCTAGGTGGTTGTGGATTGCTATAAGATATGCCAAATGATTCGATCTTGCTGTATGACATGTCAAGAACAACGAGATTCTCCAGCGGTATGTTTAAAGGTATAACAATAGACTTTAAAGGGAACCCATGTAGGCAAAACCATCTTAATTCCTGTGGAATATTCTCAAAAGAACCATCTACTTGGACATGATTGAGTTGGAGTAGCATCAGACTATCCATCCCATTTAAAGAATTCGTGTTCAGCTCAAATGACCCACGTAACTTCTCTTTGTCAAGCGCTCTCATGTCAAGGGCGAGACCTATAAGATTTTCCTTTCCCTTAAAAGAAATGGAATGCAAACAATATAAAAAAAATGTTACATACATACATAACTACAAAAAGTGTGTATGTATATACAAGGCCTCTTACCCTTTTTTGTTTCAACACCATGAATGACTCCTCATGACACCATGATCGACTACGCTCCCACGACCTGTGAGGTGATTCTTGACGTACTAAGCCTCTTCCCATCTCTTGAACCAATTGATGCATCTTCAACTTGTTTCTCCATCCAATACTAAGAAGGCATCTGTCCCTAAGATTAGTGATCCCGGATCTTGTGTCTATACCACATGCCTCTAATATTGTTTCAGTCACATCTCTATCTGCTCCAACAAAAAAACAAGCAATATGCTTAAACAATTCCTTATCATTGAAAGGCAAAGAGTCAAAGCTCATCTGCAAGGCACTTTGTACGCATGAATGAGGTCCTTTCTTTAGCCCTTTTATGCACCCTTCCCAATAAGCTACATCTCGATTATGTAAAGACTTGCCTAGAACTTCAAGAGCCAGACGGTGTCCTCCACAATACCTAATAAGTTCTTCTAAAACCTGTTTATAACCTTTTTTGGGATTTTGGCATTTGAATGCATGAATACATAAAAGCTCCAGTGCCTCAGTCTCATATAAGCCATTAAGTAAGACCTGCGTATGCTTGGGTTGAACTTGCAGATTAAATAATGCACATGCCTTTCTGTTAATGACCCGTCCTTGGTTGTTATTATGATTTTGCTTCCTGGATGAAAATATTTGCTTCCAAGTAATGCATCCAACTGTTTCAGACTATCAATATCATCAAGAACTACAAACACCTTTTTAGATGCGAATGTATTTTCGATCATAGAAGTGTATACATAGACATCATGAACTGGAATCAAACTTATGTGTGAAATGTCATGAAAAAGTTCTCTTTGAACATCAAGCAAACATTTTCTACTGATATCTTCAATAAAGCTACTTCTATCGAATTCATCACGACAATGTATTCCATAGATATATCTGGCTAAAGATGTCTTCCCTATCCCACCAATACCAAGAACTGTGAGAATGTCGGCGGTATACGAGGACCCATCTTTTAACCATGAAGTTATGAATTCAATGTTGTAGCCCGCCCCGATAAGGTGTGGCTGAGTAGTCCTTAATGGTACACCTAATCTATGGTAAACGTCATTAACAATTTCTTTAATAAACTCCGTCTCTTTCCTGTAAATTCATTTAAATGAGAAAATTTAAAACTTCATTGTAAAACAAAAAACAACCTCAAAGATATGATAATCCAAAGATCCAAACCTTTTACATCATATTCCGCTAAATGTATTAAGTTATGTCTTTTTGTCAATGCTATATGATGTTATATATGCATAATTTAATTGTATACTAAATTTTTAGAAAGATTTCAGTAGCTTGCATCTAAGATATTCGATTATGGTCAGTAACAAAAGTTTATTTTTGCTAACACATAAAAGTTGTACAATATTATACCACACACAGGGAGTCTACATATTTGGTATGTAACAACATATTACACGTACAGAGAGTCCAAATTCCAATCTAACATTTCACTATTTT
This sequence comes from Drosophyllum lusitanicum, assembly GCA_032274825.1. Taxonomy (NCBI): domain Eukaryota; kingdom Viridiplantae; phylum Streptophyta; class Magnoliopsida; order Caryophyllales; family Drosophyllaceae; genus Drosophyllum; species Drosophyllum lusitanicum. The sequence continues at coordinate 10,483 of JAUEJL010099175.1, forward strand.
TAATAAAATAAAACTGAAATATTTATGTAGTTTTGCAAGAATTTGGTCATGTAGTTTTGCAAGAATTTGGTCAACATTTCACCAAGTTGATTAAAAGCTATAATTTATTTCTCAGAATTAAAAGCGTTGAGTAGTAATTAAAATACCTATGTCACCAATGCATACAAATTAAAGAATATTGCTATCTGCTCAAAAGTTAAATTTAATACAAAACATATCAAAATGGTTAATATATCTAAATAAATTACTTTAAAGTCACATAATTAAATATTAAGTAAATTACACCAATCGTCTACGTGGTTTCACAAAAAATATCCTTAAACTTTAAAAATTAGGTGATCCATGTGGTAAACTTATTATCACATCCATATCCCTGTTGCACTTGAAAAGACAAGAACTCCCTTACCTATTTTTTTATTCATTTTATTAATATTATTAATCATTTTAAAATATTTTAAAAAACTTAAAAACCATTGAAAATATATACCCAACCCCTCCCCCAACCACTCCCCCTTTGTTTTTTCTCCACTACCCCCTCAACGAGAAAAAACACCCCACGTACCGGCGACCTCTTTATCATCCAAATTTCCCGACCAGCAACTTTTCTTTCACTCTTGATCACCCCCATAGCCATCGCCTCCGCACATAGGCCATAACATATCTTCATCTCTCTAGTCGATTTGTACATCTAGGCTTATGATGGGGTGAGATTTCTATTATGTGGGGGTTCTATTGAAATGCGGACCTAGGGTTGCAATGTGTTCCCGACTCTCCTCCTTTCTCTAATAGGTGAGTGTGCGTATATTACAAGTCTAGACTCTCCTCCTCCTCCTGTGTGTGTGTGTCTGTGTGGTTTGTTTGCGGTTGAAGTGTTATGGTAGAGGGGACAATTTGTTCTTGGTGTTGGTGTGTGTGTGTAAACGATGGTAGACGATGTTGGATCATGATATGTCATCTATTGGTGCTTGTGGTAGCCGGTGGTGATGTTGTTATCAAATGGTGGTGGATTTCTCATTTTCGCTCGTTCTAACTTTTATTTTCTAGTGGTGATATTTGATTCTAACTTTCTGGTGATGGTAGACGGTAGTGGGCGGTATTAGACGGTGGGGACGTGGTGATAAAGAGTGTTGGGTGAAGGAACATATTTAAGTTCTTATTAATTATAATTAGAGTAATAATTAGTATTTGATTTTTTATTAACAATATTTAAATAATAATTAACATTTTTAGATGAGTAAAATTTTACATAAAAGAATAAATTAAGAAAATATGACATTTTGTCCTCAAGTGTATCCAGACCTATTAAAAATTATGTGTACACCAACTATATAATTTAATAACCAATATCATAAGACACATCGGTGAGTTCTATAGTTCGAACAGTAGTAGCAACCATAAATGGGAGATATTATTCTTTAGAATTTTTCAAAATAAAAGAAATAGTAAAGTAAACGGGTTTTTAATTTACTAATTATTTATCCGGACGGTTTATTAATTATGTGTATTTATTTTAGGATTAAAATAAATATATATAATTAAAGGTTTGATTTATTACTTAAAAAAGAGTTTTCTGATTTATGGGTTTAATTACTAGCTGCAATTTTGAAGTATTTTAAGTAATTAAAATCGAGTTTAAATAATTTTGAATAGAGACTTTTATCTTAATTATTTAAATAAGACTAGTATGATACCCGTGACAACAAATAATTTTTACTCGTTAACATGTCTGCTTTCAATATGTATGGAGTATGGTATTCAAGTAATATGGTGACAGCGAATAATTTTTGTTTGGTGACATATCTATTTTCTTTTATCTTTTTTATATTTTTTTTACTTTTCTGTTCTCTGTAATTGAAAAAAAGGTTATGAAAATATTTTTTTAATAATTAAGTTAATTTGTATAGTCTTTGACTTTCAAAAAAATTATATTGACTTTGACTTTCTTAAATATGTAAAGTTTAGTTATTAAAATGGAATATAAGAATCTTATTAACTATATTTAATAGTTACCCAATTTAGTTTATATGAGGGATAACTTAGTATTTTCAAAACACTTAAAATTTAAGAGTTGAAGCAAAAGGCCTAAATGCTTTATAATGTAGTATGGATAACTTATTCATTAAGTTATACGATTTGGATAAATAGGAAATAAGGAACTGTATCCTAATTCAAATAGAATTTCTAATTCTATAAATAAAGGTTTAAGTTTGTAATACCCATTTCTAAAGTATAAATTTTGTAATTAAATTAATAACCTTCGTTTAATTAGTTTGCGAGTTAATTGATAGATCAACCTTTAGAGATTCTGGAATAGAAATGAGAGCACATTACGATGGATTTGATCGTCGAGTTATCCCAAAACTCTGAGAGGCTTTGATGCTATTCGGGTCATTATTGACCGGTTGACGAAGAGTGTGCATTTCATCCCTATCCGTGAGACGTTCTCGTCAGAAAAGATGGTTGATGTGTTTTTGAAAGAGGTGATCTCGAGGCACAGGGTGCCAGCGTCAGTGGTGTCTGACAGAGATACGAGGTTCACACCTAGATTCCGGGAGAAGTTTTATAGAGATTTGGGAACGAGGTCGCACTTTAGTACAACATATCACCCGCAGACCTAGGGGTGTAATCGAGCCGAGACAGCTCGCGAGCTACTCAAGATCAACTCGAAAAATAACCGAAATTGACTCGAGCTGAACCGAGTCGAGCTCGAGCTCGAGCTACTCTAGTAGGGTGTCGAGCCGAGTTCGAGCTCTGAAATACTCAGCTCGCCAGGCTCGCAAGCCTAATCGAGCTTGTACTAAATTACCATTTTACCCTTTTAGATACACATCATTTACTTTTATACCCTTAGTAGCTAGTTGTTAATTGTTGTTCGAGAATGTGAAATTTGAATCCCGGAATGTATTTTAACATTTGTTGCTACAAAAT
>JAUEJL010099186.1:0-13410 GCA_032274825.1 Drosophyllum lusitanicum
TGATATGCCATGTCACTTGTCATGTTACCATCCACGTCAGCAAAACCTATGCCACATCAGCAAGCAACCTACTATAGTAGGTTGGATACATTAAATGTAACTTTTAAAGGTCCAATACATTAAATGGTAAGTTTGAAAGTCTGATACACATAATAGCAAAATGTGACAACTTGGATACATTTTCATGAACTAAACCCTAATATATTTAAGTTAAATGTTTTCTGGGTTTTTTATTATTATTATAAAAAAATCGTGTTAAACAGGTTACCTTCGGGTTATCGTGTTCGTGTCGTGTTCTTGTCGACCAGTTTCGTGTCATTTTCGGATCGACCCATTTCTGAACCAATTCAGTTTCGAGTCGTGTTCGTGTCGACGTAAGTCGTGTTCGGTTCGGGTTGGGTTTCGGGTCATGTCAGGATTTGCCAACCCTACTTCCAGATGCATGAAGAGATGGTGCGGGCTAGAGAGAAAGAGAAAGATGGAATCCATAGAATATGTCATGGATGGCAACAGAGTCAATTGATCGACTTTCAAGTGGGAGTTTGTTGAGCTGTGTTGCTTGATCTGCCCGGCCTATTGACTTTATTGCCGACGGAAATGCAGTAGATGGGTGTTAAGGGTGCATCGCAGTTTAGAAGAAGATTGGGGAGAAGTTTGCTAATTTGCAGCTCGTTCTAAAGATTATCGTTGACGCTGACACTTAAGGAGGTTAATGTTGCTAAAGCTAGGGCTGAAGGTAGTCAACGCTGCTAGTGTACATAGGAAGGCTTCACTTTTGATGTAAAGAAAGTTGTGACATATTTTGGACTCGTGGGCCTAGCCCATTGACAGTATTAGGTCAAACGAATTTTCCTTACAAGATCTCCATGTACGTCATTGTAGCCCTAATCCGTATGCAAGCATATGTGTATTCTACAATAATAAAAATATCTCTCTAGCTAGTTCGTCATATGTGTATGCAGTCATAAAAATATCTTTATTTGTTCTTATCATTTTTCTTGCATCCGTTTCAGTTATTATCGTTTTTAAGATTAAAAATATCAACTCAAAACCAACGTATTAGGAAACAAAATAAAAAATTCGAATCACAAGATGCATTTGTGGTGTCCAAGTCTTAACACATTCCATATAACACAAAAAAGGAGAGACCAGCTCTATCACAAGTGGTGATTGTGCTCATAGGCAATCTCAATGCTTAAAATTAGGAGTTAATTATACACATGTTCACTATTTGTACATAGTAAAATTATTCATACACAAAACTTTATGTTCCATCAACTTGTACTAATGTTGTTAATTTACTACCTTGTGTATGGATAAAATTTGTTGTGTACAAATCAGCTTCATAGAAGATATGTCTAAATCAAACTCTTAATCCTTTATTTGAAAATCTCGTAAAGTCAATCCTTTATTTTTAAAAATTAAACACGGATGGTCCTTTGTCTATTGACTATAACGGTATTAGTGTTAAATATTTTCAAATGTCTATTTTACTCTTTTCTAATATTACATAAATGTTCCTCATAAAAAATATCTATTACTATCAATCACACACATTAATTAATTAATTATATATTTTAAAGTAAATTATTAATTAATTATTTTTAACATTAAAGATTTCATTCCATCCAAAATCTTGAATACAAAGTCATGGTTTTTGTCAATAGCTAAATGTCACTTTAAGTACTCAGAAAATAAAGAAACTGTAATGCTACTACCAAACAACTCAAAACTACTTCATCTTGAAGCTTTCATTTTTGAATTGAATGGATGCCCAACACCTAGTTGCTGCTTACTACAAGTTCTCTTCTGAGCATTCATTAGTTAAAGTTAACAAACATTATCCAGACTGCAAGATTTTCGTATAAAAATAGAGAAGTTTTTTATTCATCAAAATTATGCAACACCTTGCAGATTACAACTCAAAGTCTTTCATTCTACTCATAGTATCATGATTAATGCATAAGGTGCCATACAACTACTTGTACCCCTGCTTACATAATTTGAAATAATAATATTGTGACTATAGGTAAGGTTTTCAATTCGGATCGAGTTGTTGTTATCGGGTTCGAGTCGTTCGGGTTCGGGTCAGTTTCGTGTTGACCCAATTTCGACCCAATTAATTTCGTGTCAGATTCGGGTCGTGTCAGTTTTTTCGTGTCAGGTTCGTGTCGACCTTGTGGTTGACCCATTTAGGCCAAATGTCATCGAAGAGAGTTTTTTTGGTTTTCAAGTTTGATTTTCGAATTTGGTTTTCCGTTTCAACTACGATTTTCTTTATCAATATTTCAAATTTCATGTTTGTTTTCCAACGTCCAGCAAAAATTTCGAAAATGATTTTCATTTATATTCTAACTTTAATAATCAATGTTCGTTTCGATTATATTCAAACTTCAAATTCGGTATTTATTTCGGTTTGATTTAAATTTTGATTTTATTTTTTTATTCATTTATATAAATGAATATAATAAAAACTATGATGTATTACTATTTTATTAAGTACAAATAAATAATATCATTGAACAACCGAATAATGTAAGATTATTAATCATTAAATAGAATTATGAATTGATTCAAAATACAAAATTATTACCTATCAAATAATTAAATGTAAAAGTATCAAAATCATATAGTGAAAATAACATATACAAAAAAAATGTACTATTGTTTTAACTGTAAATCTTTTATTATTTATTTTGAGTTTTTAACGTTTAAGGGTTATGTACTTTTGCTTGGTGGGTTTTATTGCCCTAAAATATCACTCTCTTATTTGAATTCATAATATTTTTTTCAAAATTTAAATTTCAAGTATTAAAGAAAATTTTAAAATGTTATAGTTTTACCTTTAAACGGGCCATTTTCGGGTTGTCGGGTTGACCCTAACCCGACCCATTTGTTTTCGTGTCAACCCGCTTTTGACCCGTTTCGGGTTCGTGTCACTTTTTCGTGTCGGGTTTCGGGTCGACCCAGAAATTGCCAACCTTAACTGCAGACAGTCTCTTTTTCAATCATCACTGCAATCGCTTGCCACCGGAAGTTCGGAGGTTTGGGTGGGGTTCATGAAGCTCGTCAAAGTCAGGGATGTTAGATCAAAGGTCGATTGAAACTTCCAACAAATATTTAATTTGGATTTGATTTGGGAACCCATTAGCGATGGTGAGAGTGGTGTCATGGTGAGGAGGTCGCGGTAGTGTCATTTATGATGGTGACGGTGATTCCTAGGTGGTTACGGCTGTCGGCGATATGTGGCAAAGGCATGATGATGGCGATGGTTGAAGAAAAGAGATATGGTAGAGATGGTCGCATAATAGAGAGAGATTAGTAGACAGAGTATTAGGGTTTTTTGGTGGTGATGATGTTCTTGAGAGTCGAAAGATGGTGGTACCGGAGGTTTCTTAATAATTTTTTGTTATATACAATATTCTATAATTATTTAATATATAATATTAGTTTTTAAAATAATTTGAAATTAAATATATGGAATAAGGACCGATTGTATAAAAGTCAACATGGACCATCGATTTTCAACTTTTGAATATTAAGAATTGACTTTGCAAAATTTTCAAATAAAGGTCTGAGAATGAGATTTGAAAATGTCTTATAGAACCATATGTGTAATTAACTCTAAAATTAGTAATTACTTTTTCTTCAATATTGCAATCTCTACTTAATCGATCTCCATGTTTATATATTTAATAAAGTTTAGATTATCCGCAAGTCCACAATCATCTCTCCCAACCCACTTTTTTCTTGTCACAACATCTCTACTTTCATCTTTCTTCCCATATTTCTAAGGTCACCTGCATCTAACCCGTGGTAGGCATGAAAACACCATTGTCCCCACTAATTACCCATCCCACGTACGGGTTCAACCCATTATTGGTTCACCAACCCGTAAGTTCTCCTCTCTCTCTCTCTCCCTTCTCTTTATCTCTCTCATCTATCTACCTTTTCTATATGTTTAAAAAGAAAGAAGGATCGTGTAAGATAAATGTGGGTGTTTATAAGTTGGAAGATGGATGGAAGAGGAAGATGATGTGCTGCATGAGAAAACAAGAGTTGTGTGGGATGAGTGTTGATGGTCTAACCTCACTATCATCCCTCTCAACCATCTCTATTCAATAAAACTTAAAAGAGAGTAGAGAGGAGAGAGCTGAAAGAAAGAGGATAATAAAGACATATATATATATATATATATATATATATATATATATAGAGAGATAGAGAGAGAGAGAGAGAGAGATAGAGAGACAGAGGGAGAGTAAGAATCGTTAGGTAAGTCCGAGGAAGTCTCTACCCGTTGGTTGGAGGTGGACAGGGCCGTCTTAAATATTTTGGAGGCCCGGGGCAAAATAAAAAAATGGGCCCTTAAAAATATTAAACTATATAAAAACTGGTTGATTAAGAAACTTATAATTGTACATACTTAAGTGCAACGATAGACACAAATATACAATTGTCAACCAAATAAGTGTTTTTTTTAATATGGTTTAAAAATAACAATTTTATATGCAAATACCAATTAACAAATTACAAAATAAGTAAAACTAATAAACAGTGATTCAAGTATTAAAATTTTATAGTTACCAACTATGTAAACTAATATGCAAACGCCAACTAGTTATCAGATTACCAATTACCAATTAATATGCAAATCTCAATTAAACAATTATAGTAAGCAAACTAGTAAACAAACTAATATACAAATACCAATAATTAGTTACCAGATAATCAATTGACCAAACAAAAAGTAAGGAGTTGAATTATTAAAATTTAAACAGTCAATAAAAATTAAATAGAAATCAAAGAACAAAGATTAAAGAAAAATTTGGACGTGTTTGAGAAGTTAAAAGAATTTCAAAACTCAGATATGCCTTAAATAAGCTGAAATTTTTAATTCTACCTTTCACAAAGTCTAGGATTTCGTTTTTTCTTAAGAAAACCAAAGAAGGATAAAAGATTATGATTGCCAATTTTCTTTTTCTTCCCAAACTATGTAACTTCGTCCCAAAGAGTCAAATGATTTTGTGTGATTTCTTTGCAAAAACTAACTATCTATTTTTTAGATAAATTGATGATTTCTTCCCAATGGTCACTACTAGAAAATTAGGCATCACAAGAGAAAGATTATAATTGGAGAGGAACGGTTTTCCACGAAGCTTTTATCCATGTTCGATTAGGTGGGAAATATGGGGGAAGCTACATTTTTCACGCATTTGTCCAATACAAAATGAAGTGTTGTGTTGTAATGGGCCAAAAGATTTTGACAATTGAATATATGATTTCTGCTTGGAGTGTTAATCTTGAATACTTAAGGAAATTTTTAGCATTTACAACAATTAACTTATAATAGATTAATTAAACTAGGTTTAGAGTGTTAAACCATGTACATTATACACATAAGAAAAATGGGCTCCTCTAATCCGTGAGCCCTGATCAGTCGCCCCACACGCCCTTTAAGACGGGCCTAGGAAGGTGGACAGATATTCAAACCGGAGGAAGAGTTGGTAAATATTAGAGATAAATATGATTAGGGTTTAAGATGACCAAACCCACTTCTATAGATAGGGTAAGATCCATTAGGATTTTCTATTAAAGTTTTCTTTGTAATATTATACTCTATAACAGTGATCAATTAAATACATAATACATTCGGGACTTTTATTATTTTACAATAAAAAGTTTGAAAGGAAGTCCCTGAGTGAAAATTTCAACACATTCAAAGCTAGAGGACACAGGAACCCTGACATGTATTAATGCAACATGAACAAAACGGATGTCAATTTAAAAGTTTTTGGTTCATGCATATTAACTGGATTTAGAAAAGGTAAACAACACTGACATTACCACGATTTACCATTGTGGCATAACGATGAGGAAATGAAGGTCAACCTAGTCACTCAAGCAAGAAGTGTAAGTTTCATTTAGAGGACTAAGAAATCAAATTATGTTCTAGAAATGTAAAATCCACACAATGATCCATGGGTATTTGGATTACTTGATTAATACATATAAAAATGTTTTTCAATTTTGATTACTTAATACATATTTGAAGTTTAGATCTAAATCACATGTTAAAATAGGGTTTTTCAGAAAATTTTCACAATAAATAAAACTTAGTATCTATTTAGTTGTTAAAAATGGTAATGTTGGTACTTGAATAACTTTTCGAAAAATAATAAAGAATATCTAAATTGACATTGCCATCGACCACCACTCAACGATGTCACCTCCTGTTGATTATTATTGGCACCCACCCTATCTTTGATGGTGGTATATTTTTATGTGGTTTTTGGTTATTGATATGTTTTTTTATTTTGAAATTTCAATAGTAGTTGTTTAAAGATAGAAAATATGAAAAAAATTCTAAAAAAACTAAGAGAGAAAAGTAAATAGAAAATTTTCAATAACTAAACACACCTTTAGTTTTTTACAATATCTTTAATTTTTAATTTTTAATCTTTAATCTTTATCTTTAATATATATTAAAAAGAATGGGGTTATGATATCATAATCCTATTTTTAGAATTTTTTATTCCAATAATATCTATTTATTTTCGTAAATGGCTTTACAATTATAAATATTAAATAGTTAGAGATAAGTAAATTAAAGTTTCAATAATGTCATTTAAAAAAATTATAGATAATATTAAATTAATCCATGTAAGTTTGAAAATAGTTATAAATGATATTTAAAAAATCTTTGTTTTCATTAATTTCAATTGCACATAAGTATAATTTTTTATGGATAGTATTAACTTAAGATAGCTTCTGTAATTTTTAAGTGTTGATTAAAATATCTTAGGATTATTGATCAAAGATGTTAAAATTGGATTTTAATTTTTATCCAAAGATTTTTTTTGGTAATTAAATTTTTTTTATTTAAATCAATGGCTAAGATTGTATAATTGATTTTAATGAAGTTGGTCTTTTATCTTTAAAATACATTAACATAATAGGATTATGATGTTAACGTCTTATTTTTAGAATATTTTTCATCAACCGTGTCCATTTATTTTTTTTAAATGCCTTTGAATTGGTTGTTTGAAACTCATCATATTAATCGTTTACTTTTCAATTATGAAGAATAAAAAAAGTATTCATCAGCTCCAAAAATAAGTTCAATATGATAGTCTTCAACAAAAAAAATAAGAAAACACGGTTCACCAGAACAACAGACGACAATCATTTTCAGAACTTAATGGTATCTATTGCAAGTAATGAAAAAACTCCACGGATGCCTTTAAGTAATATATCTAATCGTACGTTTCATGTTAATTCATAAACTTATTCCATATTAATATATAAACACCCCGTGTTTATTTTAAACTATTCATGTTAGTACGTTTTGATACGAGAAACCTTTAAAATTTATTTTAATCATCTCCGTGTTTATACACGGGGTGTTTGTTTTTTCTTGAAGACTGTCTCATTGAAGTTGTTTTTGGAGCTGATGAAGACTTTTTATTCTTCATAATTGAAAAGTAAACAATGAAGAAGATGAGTTTATTAGCAAATGTATACGTGAAGAAAAAAGGAAAAAAACAGTTGCTATATGTGAATCGTAGCATGTTGAATGGTGATCATCATTGTTGATCTCCATGACAGAAAATAAATATAACAAAAAAAGAAGACATTGAAAATGATATATTATGGTGTCATTTTCGAATATTGATTCCCAAAATAAAATAGTATCATAAATTGGATAACGAAAATTCAATTGTTAAATGTTAATAAATTAAATCACTTAAAAATGAAACTCTTGAATAATATGCAAGGCTTAAGGTTTTTGACGTAAAAAGTTTACAAATTCGAAGACATTTTAGAAAATAAATGAACATGATTAGTAAAAAATATTCTAAAAATAAGATGATAACATCAAAATCTTATTCTTTTAATATATATTAAAGATTAAAGATAAAGATTAAAGATAAAAATATTTAAACCAAATATTTAATTTGTTATTTGATATTTTTAAAACAATTATGCCTAATTTGATATTTTTTTAAGTATGTGTATTACAGTTAAATGCCGGACTTTTAGACACACAAGAAATGTGTTTCGCTAATTATCTTAGTTAATTTTTTATTTGTTTGTTTGATTATTTGTTGAAACTTATTAATAGTTTAGTTAATTAAATAATGAATGTGTTGATGTATTATTTAATTTGTTGAAATGATTGATGATTTACTTACGTACAATAGATTTCATTTGAACAAATTTCTAGATTTTTATAAAATTATTATCACTTGATTTATGGTATAATAAATTATTATCACTTGATTTGGTTTATTATATTTGCTTTTACTTGTTACCGAACATGATCCGACTTGCACATTTAGCAGTCTTATATGAATGAGTGTTCGGATTGTGATATGAAGCGAATTGTTAATTTTGTGACATCTTTAAGAAAAATTTTGTAGGTTCGTCTCTGTCCATCGTCGTTTGTTCATCATGTCTCATCGTTAACCCACCATTAATCTCCGTAATCCACCATTGTCGCCTATTATCTCGTACAACATCACCTGCCAATAGTTGTCATCACTACTTACCACGCTTCATTGATTTCATTACCACCCGCTACCACCTTAATTATGATACATTTCTTACGGTACATACAAAATAAATGGAATTTTTTTAAAAAATATAGAAATATTTCTCAACAAAGAAAAACAATTTTTCAAAAGAAACTTCTACTATTTTATGATTCTTTTTGAGAAAATGATATATGTAGCTAGATAGATACACATATGATAAATGTTTCTATATCCATAAACATTTTTTTAAACAAATGATAAAATGATTAACATACTCCTCATTTAAAATGTTTTTGAGTATGAAAGTACTTAAGATAAGTGTGTATATCGTTTTTTTTTCTTGTATTCCTAAAACTTTTTTTAGAAAATTCGCTCAATTCTATGCAAACAAATAGTCCTGTATATGGAGTAATTTGTTTTCTTTTATCTTCAAGTTACAATTTTTGACTTGGAATGTTCTATAAAACATTAATTACTTTTCCTATATTTCCTCCTATTCAACTAAATCAAAACACTTTTCCCTTCATTAATATTATATATATATGTCCAATTTGTTCTTGACTTCACAAGCTAAAATCTTGAATATGTTAAGTTGTTGCACTGAAATCAGAAACAAATTTGTGTTTTGGAAACTTAATTATGGTGGATTATCAAATTAAAAATTTATTATTTAGTCATGACATCATAAACCTGTTCCAAAATACAACCTTCCGTCCGCCATGGCTGATGATGAGATCGGCCGACTAGCTTTCTTCAGCTCATTGTATTTCTCAACATCAAATCCTTCCATTTTCATCAACTTCATCTGCTTCGAACGAAACCTGCTCTGAAAAACCGCTTCAAATGAAGGCTCTCTCGATGTTCTTAAGAAATATGCATATCCTACCATGAAATACATTGATGTCACGTAGAAGCAAATCGGTTCCATCACATCCCATGAGAGTTCCCAAAATGTTAGCCTCATGAACGCCGCCGTCTGTACCACCAGGTACCCCAGTCCGCCCCACAGCTCCCGCCGAACCATCTTTTCTGCCTTGTCGTCAATCTCTGACTTCCATCGCTCCATCTCTTCCAGTTCCTTCGCCGGAAAATCATATCCGGCCATCAGTCCGTTGATTGCTTTCACTACCTGCAACAACAATTTGTTAGAATTTGATGAATATATCAAGATATTACCGAATTAAGAACCAATTCAACACGCGAATTTTGACGGATTCGTTATATTACCTGTTCAGGCTTTAGGAAAACGACGTTTCCTAGCACGATAACGGAGCCGGAATTATCCAGAACTTTTGCGAGATCCAGGGCTTGATCTCTGTTAGAACATCCGTCTTCACACATCTGAATAAACTCATCATAAGACACGTGATTTTTCGGACTATCTCTCAACTTCGATTTGAACATGTCGATCTGTGAGGCCCTAAGGATTTTCTTAGCGTCAGCCACCGTCAGTTGGCCCTTTTCCTGGAGACGGGCTCGGTTTCTCGATATGTCCATCTTCCTGAGCGTCTCTAACAGTTTCTCACCACCGGGTCGGAGGATTTCTGGCAACACCGCCGTAGAAGACTGGTACAATGGCCGCCGCTGGAAAAACCTCCGTTCTCCGGGGTCAGGCGCTGCTCCGTCAGGATTCGGAGAAATCAGGGATTGAACAGCAGATGATGTTGAAGAAATGCGGCAGCTCCTTGGTGTTTGATCTGAGAATTTGTTGCTGCATATATTGAATAATCGTTGTACTAATTTTTGCTTGAACGCCATTGATGAAACAAGCTCTGCTTCTTCTTCTTCTTGTTTTTTTTTTAATAAAATATTTTATTTCGTTTTCTTTTTAAATCACAAGCTCCCCTGCTTTCTCCTTTTATACCAAAAGTTGGGCAGTATTTATAGGTGTTACTAATCTTAATTAATACCAAGAATAAGATAAGGTTATGCCCCTCTGTTAAACGTCAAGTAAATATTGCCTCTTCCAGGAAAAGCGTACAATGTTTCTACTTTTTTGGAATGATTCTCCTTTAGAATTTTTTTTTATAAAAAAAGTCGATAACTATTGCAAAAAATTTATGGAATCAACTATAAAATATATGCAAACTTCAATGTTATTTAATGAAAATAATTTAACGAGTGTTGTTTGCAAGTATGATAGGATGAGGACCATGAGGTTTAAAACCATAACTAGTTTATGTAAAGAAAAATAATATATCCTTAGAAGAATGTTTAATATAGTCCATAATTAATTCATAGTCCTAATAGACTAATTTTAGCCTTTGGATCAATGACATCAATGGTCCAGATTGCATTTTAAATTTTTGGACAGAGTGACATTTTTGTAATTTACATGTGATGCTTTTACCAATCACATGTGATTATTAAATTTTAAGACTATGTTTTTTACATGGACTTTATTGAACACAACTCATATATTATATTTTGTTACTTCATCTTTCTATTCACCACAATATGATATGTTAAATTCACTAATTCTCTTTTCTCACTTCATTCATTGATTTTAACATTTGTGTTGATTTTTTTAGTATAAAGATAAGTAGGAGGAAATATTACCTCTGTTATATAAAAAAAATCTAGTTATCACTTATCAAGTGTCTATTATTAACGTTAGTTAAAGCTAAGAGCATACAAAACGGCGGCTCTATCGCATCAATTTCACACTATCATTACATTCAATCTTCTCATTATGTTAGGAGCATAACATAGCTTAACACACTAGTGGAAGTACATGTGATTGGAGGTTTGACGGGTATCATACCGTGAAAAAACTCTCACTTTGTTCCGTTAAAGGTTATGAAACTACGAGTCATTTAAGTCAAATTTGAAAATCTAACTAACCTACCAAAGACAACGTGAACTAATTCGAGTAATTCATGTTAGACACAACATTATCCGGTTGTTAATGATAGCTAATAAGTCCTTTGTCGATTCTTCTCATAATTTAGAAATGTCCGATAAATCTCAGACTTAATTTCCCACTTGAATTTCAATGGGTTGCCTTTTGTTATCAATTTGTGGAAATTTCTATCGAATTTGAGCAACTCTCAGTGTGCCTTTAATTTGCAAGATTTACTCTGTCATTCTATGAACAAATTTATGTTGTATTCTCTCTTGCCCACCTAACTGCAGTGGAGTGGCTATTATGCATTTCCTATCGTGCAAATTTAAAATTAGAGTGAATAACATTTTTAGTCCATGAGATTTGAGTAAAATACCCTTATTCCTATCGTCCAGACCAAATTTCTTACGCGTTTAGTCCATGTCAAATGATCAAATATGAATTTGATCACTATTCACTTGAAAAAGACAAATACCCTTATTCCTATTAATCTATTCATTTATTTTAGTCTTAATGTATTAATTAATATTTAAATATTGAATAGCTATTCTTAAATTAGGTTTTTCATAATTAATTAAGTTTAATTCAATATCTAACCTAAATAACATTTCCAAATTCTAAAACTAGCACCACCATCCACAACTCTGGTAACCACACCACCACCATTATTTGGGTAGCCATACCACCACTAATGATTTCAAAACATACTATTTTCAATCTCCAAATCGTAAATACACACCACCACCAAATTGTATTATGAAGAAACCCTAACCTAAAATCAATCTCATAATCATAAAATCATTATTACACTACCACAAAAACAAATGAACATCCAAATCATATGATGAAGAAACATTAACCCAAATTGACAAAATCAAAATAAATGAAGAAATACTAGTCTCTGGTCACTTTTTCCCTTCAACACCACCGTCTATTCCTTAAACCCAAATCAAAATTGAGACAAAAAAGATAAGGAAACAGTGGTGATATTCTTGAGGAATCTCGTCGTAATTAAAAAGGTTGTCGATTTTAGCTAAAGATGAAGAAACGATGGTGGGCACCTCCTCCTCATCCTTCCTCCACCATCAACGACCTACCGAACGTAATGCTTTCAATTGCAGATATATCAACTCTCTAGATCTGTCTAGTTAATGGATGAGTGAGAGTAAGGTAGAAAAAAAAGAGAAGAAGAAGAAGATGATGATGATGACGGCTAGGTAGCTTTGCTTTTTAGTGACTTTGAGTGAATCAAATACCACATTATTGTGACTTCGAGTATCGAAGGAACAAACCAGTATATTATAAATCATAAAGCGCAGAGAACATATTCCTAATTTTATCCAAACCAAGGAACTAAAAATGTAATTTATTATTAAAATAGTATTTTAATTTTAGAGTAAATTACAAATTTAGTCCTTGTGGTTTGATACATTTTACAAGTTTGATCTTTAGATCTAAAAAGTTACAGGCTTAGTCCCTTCTAACCCGACTTTATTTCACTATTGATCCATTCTTCACTTGAATTGATCAAATGGCTTATGTCCTGTTAATTTGTTAATTTTAAAGCAAATTAGTGAAATTTGTAATTTACTCTTAGTATTATAATGATTAGATTTAAATACTAATTAAAGTTTAATAAAAAATAATAATTGTATATATTTTAATTTTATTTAATACAATTTATTATAATTAAAACTATTTAAAAATTTAAATAAGAACAAGTAGACAGAAATAATATTTAAAAACATGGATAAAGCTTGAAAATAACTAGAATACGGAAGGAACGACTTTAGTGGTGCAAGCACAGGTTTTAGTCTTGTTGAGCGAAGCAACCGCTACTCATCTGTAAGAGCAATGAAGGTTGCTAATTAAGAAACTAAACAGTAGTGATTGTTAACAGTCTTTAAACTTCTAAAGCAATGAACGTGTGATTTACCTTATTTATAATTCACAATAACATAAATCAAACAATAAACATATATATATATATATATATATATATATATATATATATATATTGGAGGGTTC
>JAUEJL010099197.1:0-37489 GCA_032274825.1 Drosophyllum lusitanicum
ATACATTTGGCCGAAATGGGTCGACCCAAAACATGACCGAATAATTGGTCAAAATGGGTTGACACGAACACGGTAACGAGAACTCGTTGTAAATTGTGAGCATTAGTCAGCATACCCTTTTTTACTACAGATTGAAATTTATTATCCTTTTTTTGACTTAAAAAATTAGACATTACCTTTATTGGCAAATTTGAACAATCTTAATCTGCTGACTAAGCGTTCAGCAGGTCATTCAGGTCACTATACCCTTTTTTTGTTAGAAATTGAAATTTAAAATCCTTTCTTGGCAAAAAAAAAATTAACATAATCTTTATTGACAAATTCTAATATTTATGTTACCTTTCTCGGTAATTTCCCTATTTTTTTTCTCCCAATATAATAGTTTAATATTATCTTAATTTCTTATTTAGTTACGTTTAGGTTAGTTAAAATATGCATGTTTAACGAGAACCCAAAAAGGTGTCACAATTTCACAATTTCAATAGTTAGCCTTGAAGTTTGAATTCTTAACAACGTAATTAGAAATCTAAGTCTATATAAGTTATATTATATTAATGTTTAAACTTTAATTCTTTTATATAATTATAAAATTAGTCTTAATTGCTAAATTATGTGAAAGAGAGTGAAATATTATATATTATCTTTCGAACTTGATCCGAGTTTATAATCATTAAATAATATCTTAATTAAGGAGACATTATTAAACTCAAATAAGATCTCTATCTTCACCCTCATACTTTGTTTTTTAGCAAATTAAAGTAGTTATTTACCTTAGAAATTTATCATTCTTGAATGTTATAAAGATATATATCATCAATCTATTAATGAAATCTAAAGAACTAAATGATTCCTTTATTAATAAAAATTAAAGTATCATCCTCTCTTACAAATGAAAACAAAAGTAATAATCAAGAAAAATGTAAGAAAATATTGCTATGCTGGATCTATGTCGACACAGTGGAAATGGCAAAGCAAAGCTGCTCATCTCTTCGAAACGACCACACCCAGATCTGTCTTTCTTTCTTCAAATAGTCGATGTTATCAGTGACAAAATCATTCCAATTTGTCATCAACACATAATTTTTGTTGTTTTTCATTCCACAACTTCAACACCATTGATTTCTTGTACATTTGTAGCTTCGGTCCCACCAATCCCACCTCAATTCCCTTCACGTTACCATTATCTTCCTTCGTATCAAGAATGTGTTTCTCTTCTTCCTTCAAGAAGTCTTGAGTCATGAGCTTTTTAATAGGCATGTTTAACCTGTTCTGATCTGGTTTCAGATCACTCTTAAATAGTTTTTTCTGAATCAAGAGCCTCATATCGCAACCCTTTATCCCATCACTCGTGATGAACTGCCTCAGCTGTTCTTCATCCGTTTTTATATTATTATTATTATTATCATCATTAGTTGTTGCTGCTGCAGGAGGAGGTAACTTTGACATTTTGATCTTCTTTTTCTTGTTCTTCTACATAATCATCTTGCGGGACATCTTCATCATGATATGGACCACATCTTTTTGTAACTTTCTTGCTCGCTAACCCCTTCTCGCAACCAAACTTTTCCCTCTTCTCCTCAAGAATTTTTTGCATCTTTAGAGCATAATAATCATCCTCTTCTCTCTGTGTAGCAAAATGAGGAACACACGGGGTCTTTTTTAACGAATTTTCATATCTCTGTCTGAAATAGATCATAATTAAGAAGCCTCTTAATTAATTAATTAATTAATTTAGTACTTTTCACTAATAAAATATTTACTTAAACCTATTCTGCATGCATTTTTGAATTAATTCCACGTAGTTAACACATTCATATATAATGCATTCATATGTAAAATTAGTCTAACTACTTAATTTAAGAAACTGGACTTAACTAATCATATGAATTAATTAATTAGAATAAGCCAATCTAATTATTAATTAACCTAGTAATTAATTAAGTAATCGTTTCACTAATTATTGATTTAGAAATTAATTATTTAATACCTCTAAAGTTAACCACTAGAGCTTGAAAGTTAACCGATACATCTTCCCCCATCAACCTCAACCTGCATTGGATATATAAGAGCAATATTTTAATCACAAAATACATATTAATTTCGATCATTAATTAGAGTTAATCATGGGGTTTAATTATACTTAATTAACTTATAGTTTGAATTTATTAATTAATTAGCAGCCAATTAATATTGTTTTAAATTTATATGTACCTTTTTTATAGGCAAATCGGACGACGAATATCTTGTGACCGTAGTACTATGAATATTGTCAACTGCTGATGAATTATCTTTCGACGTCAACCTGAGATCATATATAAGTAGCATCGGAATTCGATCGTTAATTAGTAATTAGAATATTAACTAATGATTTATAAATTAATTAATTAATATACCTTTTCTTGGGCGGCAAAGTGAACTGAGATTTAGCGACCGGAGCATGAAAGTTGTCGTCAACCGGTGAAGAATCGTCAATCGGGAAGAGATTCAGAAATCGTATTTCTCCACTATATATATCATATCGACCCATCATAAGATCGAAAAAGCAATAAATATACATAAACTAGCAAATTAAACAAACACACGGTACTATTGCATGAATTAAATATTGATATATATATACCTTTTTCTGGGAAGCAAAGTGAAGAAAGATGTAGGGAGTGGAGAATGAATGCCATTAATTGATGGATGTAATGGGAAAAGATTCAAGAGTCTAATCTTCTCTCCACAAGAATCACCGCCGGCTATTGTTAGTTAATTTGGTGCAAAATGATCGATGGATTGAATAATTGCATGCAGAGAGTACGTATGTATGAGTATGAATGATCGAAGTAGTGATGGATGATAGAAGTCGATCATGATGACTGTGCTTATTTATATTTATGTATATGAATATCTTGAAGAAGGGATGGAATTATAAGTCTTACTTGGTAAGGATATTGGCTAAATTCAATATCTTTAATTTAAGAAAACTATTTGAATATATGATCTTACATTTCCTGGATTTATCGATTAATTTAACAAATTAATGTATACTTTAAATAATATAATAAAATATAAATATCTAGTCGGTCTTTAAAGTGTATGGATTTTTATTTGAAGTTTTTTATTAATTAATAAGGAAAATAGGGTGTTTTAATTAATTAATGACCGAAGTATATAAAGTATATTTATGGATGAAAGTGTGTTATTTTTTAAAATGCGTGTTGTTATTTAAAGAAGAATGCTAATCATAACCCTTAGAGTTGTGGATACGAGTAATAAAATATGAGTTTAATTTTTAAAAATAGTAACGATAGGTCATATATATTGAAAATTTGAATACTAATTAAAAGATGACTGAGGTGGATTTTGTTGTAAATATGGAAGGTTGATTATGGAATATGAGTTATAATTATTATTTTTAGAAATTATAATTATCTTTTTTTACTTTTATCCACACTCCTTATTTAAAATGTTTTAATGAAAGGTGTAAATTGTTTAATTTCTGAAGTTCATTAAAAGTATATTTATCGAACTTGTAGTCCAAGTATATATCCAGATTTAATATAAGAAGTTATTTATCTAATCGATTGGTCTTTAAAGTGTACGTATGGAGTTTTATTAGAAGATTTTATCAAATAATAAGTGTGTTTTAATTAATTAATTAATTAATTAATGACGGAAGTATAGTTACCTAATTATAAGTATATTTATCGAAGTTCTTGTCCATGGTCTTTATTATTATTTTATTTTATTTTATTGCCATGCATATTATGGACGAATTGATCGATCATCCTAGATCACTCTTTATATTGACTATATATAAAAAGGGTTTAGTTTACCGAAATGTATCTAAGTTGTAATGTTTTGCTATTGTATGTATTGGACTTAAAAAATTTATATTGTATGTATCGAACTTTTAATTTGTCGTTATTGTGTATATTAAACTTTCTATTGTATGTACTAAACTTGTAAGATTTTTACTTTCTTATGTAATCAAAATACACATAATAGCAACAAACTAAAAGTTTGATACACACAATAGAAATTTTTAAAGTTCGATACACACAATAACAAAACGCAACAACTCGAATATAAAAGTTGACAACCAAAAATTCATGAAAAGCAACGTGCATGCAAGTACCCTTCAATTCTTAAATGTGTGTATATATGCATGTTTGGGTTGTATAATGAGAGGGAAATAAGTTATATATTCTTGTGATAGTGGCTTTTAGAGTGACATAGAGTAGTCATGTCACATAATATTAGAATTTAAATTGGTAAATATTTTTGTGTAGTGTACGTAGTTTGAACAACATACTTGAAAATTTGGCACACCTATAAACTCTTGACATATTTAGAAATATTTTACTATCTTGTAAGATTATATTCCACACATTAATCTCATTTGTATCACCATAAAATGAAGGTGGATTTTTATTTGAAGATTTTATCAAATAATAAGTGTCTTTTAAATAATTAATTAATGACGGAAGTATAGTTACCTAATTATAAGTATATTTATCGAACTTCTTGTCCATGGTCTTTATTAGTATTATTATTATTATTATTATTATTATTTTTTTGCCATGCATATTATGGACGAAATGATCATCCTAGATCACTCTTTATATTGACTATATATAAAAGTTCACAACCAAAAATTCATGAAAAACAACATGCATGCAAGTACTCTTCGATTCTTAAATGCACTACAAGAAAAAACCCCTTTTTAGGTGAAAAGTTTTTGCGGCGACATGGGTCGCTGCTAAAGACCCTGTGAATTGTTCAATTTTAGCCATTTTTTGTCGCAAATGTTACAATTTTTGCCGCAAATAAGTTTTTGACAAGAGTTTTTTACAATGAACTATTTGAGGCGACGTGTTGCCTCTAAAGACTTTTTGCGGCGATAATTTGTCGCCTCCAAAGACTTTTTGTGACGACAATTTGTCGCCTCAAAAAGTCATTTTTCTTGTAATGATGTGTGTATATATGCATCATGCATGTTTGGGTTGTATAATGAGAGGGAAAGAAGTTATATATTCTTGTGATAGTGGCTTTTAGAGGGACGGAGAGTAGTCATGTCACATAATATTAGAATTTAAGTTGGTAAATATTTTTGTGGAGAGTATACGTACGTAGTTTGACCAACATACTTGAAAATTTGGCATACCTATAAACTCTTGACATATTTAGAAATATTTTACTATCTTCTAAGATTATATTCCACACATTAATCTCATTTGTATCACCATAAAATAAAGGTGGAAATAAGGATGCATTTAATAGTCTTCTAAGTATTGAACCCAATGAATTCCTTGTAAAAAAACAATGTGTGCTCATCAAATTTGTAATTTGTGGTAGTACCTTTTTTTATGTTACACATTGTAAATGCATTTTCAACAATTTAACAAAATAATCTTAAGTGTGTTATTTCTAGCTAATGTTTCTAAAGGCTTCAAAAGTTTAGTGAATGTTAACGATCCTTATCTAATGTCATGTTTCTGTCGGTCCAAAATCCAACTTGAGGCTCTCGATGAGGAGATGATACTTGTCAAAAATTCTCTGTAAACACGCTAATTAGGTGCTGCATATTTTTTTTAAAATTTTTGTGCCTAAATCTGAATATGATGTCTGAATAATAAAATGTGGTTCTAATCATAACGGAATCTTATTGATATCGGACTGTTTGTTTTTTATAAAAACTTTGAATGTTTGTAAATATATGTTTTATCACATTTTATATTCATCAAATCTTTAAAGCAATCAAAATTAGAAAAAACCCACGTTAATAAGGGTTTGAAATACTTATTGTATTGTGAAGGCATTGGCGACGACTATGAATACAATGAGGATGATCGAAGAATGTGAGTACATCAATGAGAGTCGATGAATGTAAGCGATGCATCAATAGTATGGGGGTGTTAGAACGGAGGAGATAGTCGGAGACTCTAAATAGGGCCACACACTCAGGGAGTAATGGGTCGTTGAAGGTCAAGGAGTTTGAGGTAGTTAGCAACGGTGTTGTTAAAGATTCTAGAGGACGCGATAATTTAAGGCATGCAATTGATGTTTGTTTACGATGGTTTCTTAAAGTTTGGCGTATTATAACTCAAAAAAAGATTTTCTGACATAAATCTATCTCTTATTCATTTAAAATAGAAAAAAACAAACATTATTTACATATTAAAAGCTCTTTAATTTCGAATTAAATTAAAATGTATTAAAGAGATTTAAAAAAAGACATAAGCATTGGGGCATAAAGCGATGTAGTGGTTTCTAACTTCTAACTGAATTCTAACACTACTGTTGAAGTTGTCACTGTAACAATCCATCCCCATAAAAATACACACACACACACACGAAAGGTCATAAATACCCACTTTAGAAATAAAAGGGTTAAAATAAAAGGCTCCTTGCAAACAAAATGAACCGATCATTACACCTTGATATCTTATTTCGTTAAAGGTGTTAGAAACATTTTCTCATGACCATACAAGTTCCGCTGAAAACAAAAAAGTGTATATTTAAAAGTAGGTTATTGTGTGCGTGTGTTCTGTTGTTCAAAAAAATCTTCTTTCATTAAAATCCCTGTAAAGGATGTATATTTGCATACGGAATTATCTTTCTCTAAAATGTTCCTCGGTTTTAATTTTTTACAAGGATCTTGTGGTGCTTTAGTGAGTATACCAAATCAACAGGCTATCAATATTTATAAAAAATTTTAATTATATTTTTGGTTCTGTGATATGTTATAAATTATGAATTTTGTCAGAAAACTTACAGTTTAGTTCCTACTAGCTCGACTTTGTTATACTTTTGTTCCCTCTTAAAAGGGCCAAAATGTCTTTCCCTCTTAATTTATTTAATTTTCTATAATTTTTAATTAGTTTTATAATTCTAAATAATATTTGAATGATTTTTTATATTAAACAAAAAACACCACTTATTTCTCTCTATCTTCACAAGTTCACATGCCTCTCTCTCTCTCTCTCTCAATTTCTAATCTCATCTCTCACTCTCTTGGAAATCAACCGACGAAGCCACCACCATCGTTGCCGGCAACAAGTCCGGCAACCATCTCTGTCTCTCTCTCATCACCTCACCACTACTCTCTCCCTTCTCTCGTCAACTCACCACCATCGTTGTCATTGCCACCATACCACCACATCACACCTCCGGCCACGTCAATCAACATCATATCTCGGCCACCACATCCAAGTTCAAGGTTTCATTTTAAACGATTAGGCCAAATCTTAGTCATATGGCCAGAAATCGGCAGGTTTGAGGGTTTTCAGTTCCATTTGTGTTTTAGGATTTGTTTTGATTTCTTTTTTTATCACCATCTTAGATTCTAACGTTTTTGTTGAAGATAATTATGAATCTCGGGGCTTCTTTTATGTGCTTATTTTGTTGATCTTTGCATTGATTTTGGAATTAAATCGAGCTAAAAATAGTGTTATGTTGGGACTTATGTTGATTTTGTTGATTATGTGGGTTGTTAGTGGCCGGAGATAGTGCGGTGATCGGAGGTGGTGGTGACAAGCGCCGGGAGAGGAATGGAGAGAAACAAATATAAATAAGGGGGTGGTGGTGATTAATATGTGTTTTGGATTAATTAATTAGAGGCTGCACGGAAAAACTGGTTTTCCTTTTTGTAAGAGAGTGTTTGTTTTATCTGATTTATGCTTATATTTTCGGCATATTTTTCATAAGATCATTTTTTCGGCTTATTTTTCATAAGTTCGGCTTATTATATTATTTCAAGTCATAATAAGCCTGTAAGTCAGAAAATAAACCAAAAAAATAAGATGATTAAAATAAGCAGGAAAAATAAGCTTAGCCAAACACCCCCTAATTATAAAAAATTTCATCTCCTAACATAAATAAAAGACTAATTAAGATAAAGTTTATTATACCATCATACCTTTTAAAATTAACAAATCAATTTTAACTATAAAATCTTTTCAATCAATTTACTTAAAATTGAAGATAACAATAATAGATAAATCGGGACATTAATTATCATATTATAAATTAAAAAAATGCTTAATATATTACCTAATGAAATCAAAGTTAGATAAAGGGAAAATCATCTTTGCCGTTAACACATATTATAGACGTTATTACACTTATATCACATTTAAATAAAGGATACATTTATCTTTTTATTATTTAATGATTTAAGTGATATAGTAACTGTAAGATCATAAGTTATACTTTTCCTTTACTTTTTCTTAACTAATGTCACATCAACGTCACGTCATTCTCTCTTCTATTTCATTCTCTCTACCCAAATTAAGTGTTATATCTCTTCTTTTCTTTCTCAAACTTTTCTGACTTATTTTTTATTTTTATATTAACAAATAATTATTTAAGTAAATAATATAATTAATTAATTAATTACTTAATTAAATTTACATACAAGACTAATAATAAAAACTTAATAAAAATCTAAAATTGTAAAATAAAAATAAAAAACTACATAATTTTAAACTTAAAACTAAACAATTATTCCGGAACTTGTGTTTCCGGTTACGCTCGTATAGTCCTTTACTCTCGTGACCAGCTAGTCGATTTCTATTTTTCTCAAAATAACCGTTAGTCGTAGTTGATGATGATGATAATCTATTTGATGAAGCCATAAAAACATTATGTAGATATGTTTTTTTTTAAAATAGAGAGTAAATGGTAGAGAGAATATATAGTGAATTTTAGTAGAGATGTGGAAAATGAGTGTTGAAAATAGGTATAAAAAGATTATGTATATATTGGTGAAAATTATGATCAATTAAAAAAAAGAAAAAAAATTGAAAACGGTCAAATTTTTAAAAAAATAAACGGTCGGGTGCGGGGTGTGCTTTTCACAATCAAGTAAATGAACCCGCTGTCACCTACCCGAACGGCTACCCGAAATGACGTAATGTTATTCCCGATACTCACTTGAAGGAACCCAATAAAATCAGGTAATGTATAACGCATGTCTAAGAACACGTTTTTTGCTGTTAAGATGATTTTCCCCTTAAATAAATAGTAGAGGGACAAAATTGTCATTTTATTTTAAAAAACAATCGTCCTGAGAGGCCTGAGGCTGAGCGGCTGGGTTTTATGCCTGATTCATGAAATTTCTAGATTTCAGACCTTCATTCCCGTTACCGTTCGTCTCCGATCTTCCCTCTCAATAATTTCGAGTGAGTGTTCAATCGTACTCTGTGTTTTCAATGTGTATTACTCGGTTAAATTCTAGAAACTTTATCGTTCTTAATAGTATTTGTTGCTGTAATTTGTTAAATCCAACTTAGAGCATTGTTCAGGTTGAAATTATATCGATTAATTTGTGTTTTGATAGTTTATTCTTGAATCTTGTTGAAAAATAATCTTGTATGCGTTGAAGCAATCTCAGATGCAAATTTCTAATAAACCCTAAAGTTGAAACCCTAGTATGTAGGTCAAAATATGTTATTGATTCTTCTTATAAGTCAGAAGATGAACTTTGACTTGTTATATACTTCAGATATTTTACATTTGTGATGAAATTGAGGAGTATGATATGTTGGAGAGAAGTTTGACAATAGATTACACAAACTTTTGATAAAAAAATGCAAACTTGCAGTAATTGGAGTTAGATTTTTTGCATAATTGATGTAACATATACTTTTTGAAGTACAAGGTTTGACATCAAAAGTTTAAGTGTAGTGGAGGAGTATTGCTATATGTCATCCCCTTGCTATACTTTTACATGATTATTAGTTCTCAATAAATTCATAATTGACTTTGCAAATTTGAAGTTCAAACTCCTAATGTAAGTTGACAAATTATCCATAATGGTGTATCTTAATGAGGCTTTATCATTTACCCTACAGAAAATTTTTGGGTGGTGGTGATCTTGAAAGATGGCTATTGATGAAGAGGAAAGAATAGAGCAAGCAGCAGCAGCTCGACGTGAGAGGTTAAAAGCTTTGAGAGCTGCTCAAGAACTTCTTCAGAATCCTGATGATGATGAAACTACTGCCAATGATAAGCCCGAGAATGAAAATGGAGTTGATGATGAAGAGAAGTGAGTATCCTCAATTCTTATCCTTTTTCTGCAATTGTATTTCTTGTTCTCGAGTTTTTAAATTAAGGAAAGGAAAGGGGAGGGGAGGGGTGTAAAAGAAAGGGAAGGATGAGAAACTCCCCCTCCCAATCATCCCATTTTTGGGAGAGAAGATTTCAAGATGAAATTAGCCTAGTTCCCCCTCCATTTCCTTTCCTTTCCTTTCCTTCCTTAAGTGAAACTCGAGACAATCTCTTTTTTTAGTTTCTTTCCAAATCCTTCCCTATCCTTTGTAAAAAAAAACTCGAGAAGAGGAATGTTCTTTTGGTTAATAATAAGGCTTGGAAGGGAAGGTTTAATGTAATGTTCTCTTAATACCGGAGATGGCAATGTCAACCATGAATGGGCCAAACTGGGTTGTTTTTTTCTCAAACAGGTCAAATAAAAATAAATTTAGCTCAGAGGTGAATCGGTCCTTGGTGGTCCTCGGCGGTCAACAAAATGGTTTGACTTCATTAAAAAAAAAAAAAAAAACTATTTAGGGTCTAAGGAATGGAAGGGGAGTTGTATTTAGGGTTAAAACTAATTATAAACTTATGGTTTTTATTTTTCAAGCTTGTTAAACTTTTTGATGGTTATTGACTTATTTTGCTAGGATATTGCTAATATTTATTTTTTAAAAAATAAATTCCTTAATAATTTAGGGTCCCCGCCAAGAAACCCAATAATCACCACCAAGGCCGATTAATCGCTTGAAGGTGGTCGACCGACTGTATACCGCCAAGCGATTTTTACAACCTTGCTTCCAACACATCAAATTACCAAGTACTCTACAATATCTTGATTGAGATCTATAAAAAATTAGTTTGTCTTTATCTTTGTTGTCATTGAACAGGGGATACTTTCAACTGAAATGGGTCACCGAGCTTTGCTGTCACTTGGTTCTTATGAGAGGTCTATACTTGAGGTGAGAAGAAAAACATGCCCTTTTATGATATCTTTCTGTGAGTTATACTCTTATATGCATGTTATAAGCCATGTCTATTATTCGTTAATGACCTCGTTAAGGAAATCTTCTGGCAGAAGCTCTTGTAATCAAATACTTATTGCTTTAATCTCAATTCCTTTTTTTTGTATATTTGGTTATACATTCTTGTTCCATAAAGTGTCATTCTATTGTAAGGTTCTTGTGAAATGACAACAATGCTTGTGTTATTCAGATCATTAGAATGGTGGTTTCTGTGTCTTATGTTTCTTCACATGTAGGTTCACTCCAAGGGTGTTAAGACAGAACTAGTTCAGAATTCCTTAATGGATCTTGAGAAGAAGTTCAATGGTAAACTCTTCCTCATAATAAGTTTTCTTTTCTTAAGTATTATATTATGGTATTTAGGGGATATACTCCTTTTTCCAAAGCCCTTGCTCTATAAGGGATGACCCCTGGGTCATCTGTTGAAATTCTCTAATCAATTTAAAACGAGGAGATATATATTAATTTTTTTATCTGAAAATAACTGCTGTTATATTTTATCATGTTGTAACCTATTTATTACTACCGTTAGGTCAAGCAATTTCAATTGAAAAGGCTGGTACGTGGGAGACTCGTGACAAAACATTCGAGACATGGATCTGCCAGCTAGTTTATGCCCTTATTTATTTTTGTGATGATACTATCTTAAGGTAATGTTACTTCTGTATCTGAAGTCATGGCTATACCATCAATAAATGCCAGCTAGTTTATCCCCAATTTTGACCCTTTTATAAGTTAACGAGTCAATTCGAGTTATATTTTATCTCTAATGGGTCAAATAGGTTCAATTAAATTTTTAGCTAGAATAGAAAGGGGTAAATGGGTCGAAAGTCACTCAAGTTGTAGTTGAATTGCATAAAACCTTATAAATTGGTCTATTCTAAAAATAAGCTTATTAATTTAATAATGCAGTTTTCATAGTCATATATAACAACTAATTACTGGTAATTTTAGAAAAGAAAAAGGTGTTTGTTGGTCAGCCCAGCCTGGCCTGTTTTTAGAACTGCTTCATTTTGAGTGTGGATATACGTAATAGGTTATGTCAGGATATTGTGTTGCTGAAATCTGAAGTTGCGGAGCTTCTTTTGTCAAATGTCATGGTCAATCTCGCAAAGAGGAAGAATTTAGAAATTGATCTCTGCAAGCTGATCTCAGAGAAGGTTATCTAACTAATTTTCTCGTTTTTTTTGTATTTCAATATGTTTTGACCTGAATTTGTTTGTGCTTATATGGCTATTTATGTGTAGTAAATTACTTAAATTGCCATTTGATATGATCATAACAAGGTGATGTTGCCTTTAATTTACATTCAGGTGGTAGAAGAGATAGTTGTTGAGTCCAATCAGTTAATAAGATCTGTTCAGGTTATTTTGGATGCACTCAATGAACTTCGACTCTGTCATGTAATGGAGAGAGCTACTTCTGTTCCATCTAAAACCGAAGGCTTAAAGGTAAGGTGCTCATGCAATCGATAATATGTCCAGTCTTTCAAAGGTCAAAATGTCAAATCTCTATTTAGGGTTTTACTTTGATTTTAAAGATCTTCACTGTTGAAGGAGAAAATCCTTGCATATCCCATGTTACACAATTATTGGTTGTAAGAGAAACTTCATTTATTGATGTTACATGGTCTTTCATCTTGTTATTGATTATTACATTCTTTAATTACTTCTGAGATGAAAGATACTAAAGTTTAATTATGCAGTATGCGAAGTCATCTAGTTATAGCTCAAGGTCCCGTTCTACACCACATAAGTCAAAGGACCATATTTCAACATCTGTTCAGCCAGTTGCATCTACTTTGACTTGGGCAAAGGTCAACATCTTCTTTGCATTCTTATTTGGATTTTGTACTGCTGTGTGTTTGCTTATCATAAGTGAAGCTGATGTAATATCTATGCTCTGATATATGCTTTACTTGTAATGTTTTATATTATTCAGGTTTATTGGCTTCCGATTGACTACCTTGTTGTCGCTAAGTCAGCCATTGTGAGTTAATTTAATTAAGTTTTAATTAGCCCCCTTATCGTTCTCCTTGATGTTTATGTCTATATGCTTAGGAAAAAAAAAATTATCCTAATATTTCTGCTATTACTACTTCGTGACTTGCTTCATGCATTCATTGACAGGGCTGTGGCTTATACTTCACTGCTGTATTGTATGTGGAGCATTGGTGTCAAGAGCATTTTAATTGTCTCACACTAGGGAGTCCAGATTTTTCTCATTTAGAGATGGTAAGTTAACTAATATTTATTAATATAATAGTATCATGTCAAATGAAGTACTAAAATTGATGATCGATGATCCTGGCTTTATGGTACAGCTCCCCCACCACATAGAAATTCTGGTCTCAGCAGTCACCCAAATAAATGAACCAGACAGTTTGTATGGGATCATCCAGTCTCACAAGGTACAATCATCTTTATCAAGACTTGGTACTGTAAATGCAGCAACATGGCACATAAGTCTCTGATTTCAAGTTATTAACTTCTATGCATCCTTAAGCATATGCCTTTCATATTTAAATTAATAAACATAATGTATCATATTTATCAGTAGAGGAGGCAACTGGCGGGTTAGTAGTGAGTCATAATGGGTTAATTTTTTTTTGTATCAGTTGTGTTGAATTGACCTGAAACATTTTTGTCCAAAATTCTTTGGCTCTTTATATAAATAACTTGGGTGGAAATTCAATTGAAAAATTATATTTGTTTCAATAATAATCTGATTTTCTGAATATATGATTAAGAAGGTTTTATGCATTTAAAATACACTTTGGGTTAAGGCTGGCAATCTGAGACACGAACCAAAAACCCGGCCTAAAGCAAACACGACCTGAACCAAACACGAATTAAAGCGACACGAACCGAACCTGACACGGATTTAACTTGGGTCAAAGATGGGTCGGCTCAAAAGTGACATGACCTATTAAACTCGAACACGACCCAAATTGTCGGTCTTACTTTGGGTGACTTTGACCTGTTAGACTCATTTGATCCATTTCCATTTAAGCTAGTTTTTTGTTCTTTTTTATTTTTTACCCTTTAGACCTGTTACACGTAAACCATAACCCACACCAACAACCCATTTATGAGTTAATGGGCCAGAACTGCCACCTTTTTTTATTAGCATGTTGAACAACCTTAATCCTTTTCATGTGTTAATTGTCTCTGATATTGTTTTTAAAAAGTATTTTATTGTATTTTTGATCAACTGCAGCTGACATCACAAATAATCACCTTTGAGCATGAGGGTAATTGGAGCAAAGCTCTCGAGTATTACGACCTACAAGTACGGTCTGAAGCATCGATTGAAATGGGTAATTCTTCCCAAGATGCTGTACCTAAAAATACATCCTTACTTTTATCTTCCTCCAAGCCGGAAGATGAAATGAGGGAAAGAAAACCACACAAAGGGGTGATTAAATCTTTACAGCAAATCGGCTGCACTCATGTATTGGATATGTATTCCCAAGGATTAATGTACCGGAAAGGCCGGTTTCAGGAAGACTTGGAATTCAATGAGCTACAGGTTTTCCCAAAACTGTTGATGAACCTTTTCTTTAATATCCTTGTGATGAAAGCTCTAGGTGGCAATTACGAGCCATTTACTTATGAACAAGTTAGTTTGTGTTTTATTTCTAAATGGTCAAATGGGTAAACAAAAAGAAAAGTATAGAAGGAATCAAATCAAACGAGTCGAAAGTTTCCCAACGTGATGCATAAAACCTTCTATATTTGACACAGTAATCGTGCATGAAAATAAGACGTTTTGGTCAAAATGTGTTTTGGAGCAACCCAACCTGTATCAAAAAATTACCCAGTCTGACCGTTGACCAAGCCTGCCTAACCTGTTCATTTGGCCACCTTTAATGGGTACCGTAGTCCTGATTATTTTTGCCAATTCCATATGACTCGACCTTGTTCATGTGATATTTCTTCTTGTAGTTTGAAGCTGCCTGGCGTGCAGGAAATTGGGATTTCTCTGTACTGTACATGGGCTCTAATTCTCCTAGTCCGAGTAAACAGATCAGACACAACCACTTCAACCAAAGGCTACACAGGTATTGACTATGACTGCTTTTATTTTCTTCATTGGAACTTCTTTATGAGGAAGTTGACACATGTGATTCTTTTTAAAAAGGAAAGCGAAATTACTCAATTTGAGTAGTGTTTTTATTTGTGTAACAATTTCTGTGTACTATAATCTTCCTTCAATTAACCGTCAAGTTGCTGATTGTAGCATTGTACGCCTTCCATGAGCGATGTAGTAAATGTTTAGGAAAGTGGTTTAAAAAATTTGGTAAATTAATTAGAAAGTTAGATCATTGGAGAATAACGCTGTCTTTATGTAATGGTCTTCCTTCATGTGCATGTAGTCTAACATTTATTATGCCGTTAATTTGTGCAACTGCAGAGTTATGGATTATTTAAAATATATTTCATGATTTTCATCCAATCAGTGCCTTTAAATTTTCATACAATAACACTAGGTACATTTTCATATGTAGATAGGTTATTTAGCCACACACTTGGGCAATAACACAAGAAATGATTATAGCTTTATTGCCTGTCAAAAAAAGAAAGAAAAGACATGCCATGACTGAAATGATTTTAGTTTTGAGATGCCATTTCTGCGAAACTAAATTGTTCTACCTTCTGGCCTGCTAGCTGTTTGAGGGCTTTTCAAGAGGGAGATGCTGATGAATTCAACCTGAACCTGAAAGAATCTAAGCAGGTACACGTGGATTTGTAATTTAGTTGGGTCAAGATTTTCTCAAATTTTAATTTACTTTTTTTTGTGCCAAACTCAGGTTTTAACTTATAGGTTGTTTTTTTAAATATTAGGAGCTTCTGTTTTCTATCTACCGTGCAAGTGAAGAGAGCACAGAATATATATATTCAACTATTGTGAAGCTTCAGGTACGTGATTCATAATAATCCACTCCGTTTGTTTATGTTTGAAAAAGGCTTCATGATTTCTCTGCTAATCAGGCACCGCTATTGTTAGTAATATGATGACATCATTAGTTTGCTTTAGTTATAAGAATAAATGAAAATAAAGGAGATATTATGCTGGTACCTATCTAAATCATTAACTGATTTCTTTCATCTTTTAAAAAAGGTTATTTTTATATGTACTTTAAAACTTATAAGAAGGGGACATATGTCAAGCATATGGTCAATATAGTTCATGGAAATCGAAGCAACAGCTTTCTCTGTTAAAATTTGCACCATTTATTTTGTTTAATGCTATTCGATGTTGACATGGCTGTCAAATTTTGAAATTATTATTTTTAAGTAGTTTATTTGCTATTCTGTTGTGAAGTGTAATATGTACCAACTTGATAGAGTATTCATGTGAAAATACGAAGTATCAAATACAATATTGATGTTAAAAGAATAGGCATTAGAAACCTATATAGTGCTGTTGTTTTTGTGTTAAAGGACGGTATATGCACTTTTATTTTGCGATTCTTTTAGCAGATTTTCTGTCATCTTGGTCTGGCTTGGGATTTGCGATGGGCATGGTTGGATGGGAAGAAAGATGATCACACCGAGGGGAAGAAATTGTTATCCACACCATTTACTCCCAATATGGAGCAGGTATTTTTTGCCGATTGCTGATATGGGTACTTGTATATAAGCAGAGGTGGCAAGATGGGTGGGTCCGGTGGGTTGGGTGACTGGTCAAAACTGGTCTGATTTCAAAATGATTCGTTTTTTTTTTTGATAAATAGTTAATGATTTATTTAAGTTTACAAAGAAACTGAAGAAATATGTGTTTTTTATGTTAGTTTAATTTTTATAGGGGCAAAAGAGTAGTGTTCTATTTTAAGTGGTAATTAGGGTTTAGCTTTATATATGGGTCGTGTATACAGGAGGAATATTCGGATCAAATAAATATTTTAATATTTGCCTCTTAATTTTTGCTTCTCTCTTCGAATATAATCCTTCTGTCAAACTATTATCTGGTTGATTTTTATCAAGAAGTCGACAGTCAAACTATTAGGTGACTCTCAATTCATATGCAATCGGCGTCTTTGTTCTTCGGAGTCTATGGCTATAATCCTTTACCGATTCCAGTCATATTTTTTGGGCTTCATTCATCTAAACGTAAGATTTCAACTTTATTTTCATTCTGATGGACAACATGAACAATTCTTCTTTCAATTTCGTTCAATTCCATTCTGCCCTTGTTAGTGTGACAAGTTCTGACTCAACTCATGAAAATCCACTTCATCCTCCATCGAACGCAAATGTTGATTACAGCCTTATTCCTATCACTGGTCATAAATTGAATGGTCAGAATTTTAATCTCTGGTCGCATGCGGTCTTGATATCCATCAGAGGGAAAAGCAAGGAGGAGTAATTATCAATTGATTTGGTACAATCTAGTGAAACAAGCCCAACATATAAACAATGGAAGGCAGAGAGCAACATGGTCATGTCCTGGCTTATAAATTCGATGAATGCAGAAATTGGTTAGCATTTTTTATTATAAGACGGCAACAGAGATTTGGGAAGCCGCACATGATATGTTTTCTAATCGGCAACAAAGATTTGTCAAGGAGATTCCATAGTCACAAGCTATTTTACAACTCTAAATCAATATTGGCAGCAACTCAATGCACTTGATAACACTACTTGGAGTTGCTCACAAGATGGAAATCAATACAGAGATTTTGGAGACAAACAAGATCTACAAGTTTCTTCTTGGCCTCAATTGAGAACTTGAAGCACGAGGAAGAATACTCGGTACCAAGCCTATGCCCAGTGTTAGGGACGTTTTTTCTATAGTCAGAAGGGAGGAGAGCTGACGAAAGGTGATGCTAGGAACCAATGAAAATAGATTTGAGGGATCTGCTTTTACAGCTCGTATTAAATTATCTGGTTCAAATTATTCTGGCTACCCTCAAAAGAATGGTCACCCCTGGAGTGAAGAATGCAGGTGACCTGAACATACCAAAGAAACTTATTGGAAAGTCCATGGCGAACCAGCAGATTAATCTCGTGGAATATAGCAACAAGTGACAACCAGGAACTTCTTAGCAAAGAACAAGTCGAGGCTATTCGAAAAATTTTACAGTTTGAAAACAAGGGTACTGCTGCCGTTGCTCAACAAAGTGGTACGCCATCTGCTTTCACTACCACTGCATCTGGAACAAGCAGTAGATAGTTGACTCGAGTGCCACAGATGGAGCAACTGTTCGAGTAGCAACCGGGTTTGATGCAACTGTTATACAGTTGTTATTTCCAGGAATATAGTACTTAAATCTGTATTATTTGTTCCTAAAATTGACTAAAATTTGTTGTCTGCCATTAACGAGATCAGCCTTTGAACCCGAATCATCTTTACCAACAGCAACAAACGCCTTCTCCTTTCGTTTTGGGCATTCATTTTTCCAATGTCCAAGTTCTCCACACCTATGACAAGCATCTTTCAGGCCTGCTGTCGATCCTCAAACCTTGGATCTTGATCGACTTCTACCCTTCCACTTGCCTTTTCCTTTCTCTCAATTCCTTTCTCTACCTTCATTTACCACCGACAAGCCAGCAGATTGACTTTCAGTTCCATTTCTAGAAGCTTATGGCGCAATTCTCGTGAATACAAGCTTGATCGAACTTCTTCCAAAGTGATCGTGTCCCTTCCAACTACAAACGAGTTGACAAAATTTTTGTATGAAGGCGGCAATGAAACCAACAAGATGAGGGCAACATCCTCATCTTCTAATTTGACCTCAACATTCTTTAAATCCATAAGAAAGGAGTTCAATTCATCTAGATGTTCCTTCAATTGCATTCCCTCCTTCATTCGAAGCGAAAACAACCTTTGCTTTAACAACTTGTTTTTTAAAGATTTTGTCATATCTCTTTCAAGCTTCAACCATAAAGATGCAGCAGTCTCCTCATCAACAATCTCATAAATCACTTTATCTGCCAAAGACCACAAGATGGTGCTGAGCCTTCTCATCTTGTTGATTAAACTCAGAGTCAACCATTTCTTTGGGTCTTTCACCAGACAGGGGAATTCAAATTCCTTGCTGTTTTAGAAGAGCTCTCATCTTAATACGCCATAAGCTAAAATTGTTCTTTCCTTTGAATTTATCGATCTTAATCATTTGTGAAGGCATCACAAGATTCTTGAATTGTTTCCAACCAGAAATTGTACTACACCCTTAGTCGATCAATTCTTTCGGTGGCCTTCCACCAGAAATCAAGAAATTATTCACTAATCTCAATCGCCAATTACCAATCGATAGTGAATTCATGTAGCTTGACTTCAACCAATCACTGACTTCAATCGCTACTTACCAATTGATTGTCAATTCTTGTTCATGACTCCAATTGACCATGGTATCAATCACCAATTGCCAAATTGATCGTTAATTCTTGTTCCCCAACTTCAATCGACTCCCAATTTCAGTCACCAATTAACCGTTGATCATTAATTCTTGGATGCAGACTTCCATTGACCACTAATTTCAGTTGCCAATAAACTGTCGATGATTAATTCTTGGTCCCCGACTCAAATCGACCACCAATTTCAGTCGCTTAGTTTGATCGCTCCGCCTTGAATCGAACACCAGTTGATTTCAAATTGCCGTCGCCCTCCACCTTGAATCATACTTCAAGATTGACACAATTGATTGCGCGGATTGCAATCGCAAGAAGCGCAGTCGAGAAAGAACAAATTGCTTCGATCAATTAAGTGGAATCGAGTTTTGAACTTCAGAAGCGTGTTAATTAGAACTACGCTCTGATACCAATTTGTTAGGAAATTTTGAGAAAACCTTTCGAGAATTGCATTAGATGACTAAACTGAACGAACGAATTACAACTGAGAGCCTCCCTATTTATAGGATTAGTCTAACTAACTAATCATAACTGTCTAACAGACTTAATTCTTGAATGAAAGTCACACTCGGGAGCATTTATTTCTTCGATCATAGCATTTCACCAATCAGGATGAGGTAAAGGCTCATCAACAGTTTAGGATCAGATATGGAGTCTAACGTGGAAACCAAAGACCGAGAAGATGTAGATAGCTTACCATAAGATACATAAGAATCGACAGGATACGCACACGAATGTTTACCCTTCCGAAGGGCAATAGGAACATAATGATCATACTCTTGAGATGATGAATCAGGAAGAGGATCTCTAGCTACATCCGAATCACTGCTAGATGATGGACCAGATGCTGGAAGGGGTGTAAACGAGTCAAATCGAGCTCGAGCTGAAGCTAAGCTCGAGAACTTTAGTTATGCTTGAGCTCGGCTTGATAGCTTGACGAGCTTTCATACTTGAAGCTTGAGCTTGGCTCAACAAGGTACATTATTAGCTCGAGTTCGGCTCGAAAAGCTCGAAATAATATATAAAAATTAAATTCAAAAACCAAATTATTCCAAATATAGATAAAATCCGAAATTAATGATTATTAGTAGTTACATTTTATAAATAGTACATATAGAATATAGATTTGTTTAAATAAGTTCTCATTTTTATTATTTCAATTACACATATAAATAAACATATATTATACAAGGCTTGATAAGCTCGATAAGAACTCGAGTCAAGCTCCTTGAAGCTCGAGCTCAACTTGTTATATATATTGAGATTGTTTTGGGCCCGAACTCGATCTCGATAAAGTCGACTTGAATGAGCTGAGCTCGAGTTTGAGCTCAAGTTACTCGATAAAAGCTTGACTCGTTACACCCCTAGCTGAAACCTCAACATATGGACTCTTTGAGGGAGGGGCATGGAATCATAGTCGGTTCAGATGTACATTGGCGTTGCCTACTATATACATAAATCACTGGTGGTAGTGCCACTTCTGAAGACCACTTAGAGGTAGATGAAGGTGGTTATGCCGGTTAAGAAGATGGAATTGAGTATTCAGCAGTCGAATTCGGAATAGATATAGTATAAATCAGCAAATCATCATGGTGTTCACGATCAGGAAAGGTGGGTACCGGGAAGAAAGGTACTTTCTCTAAAAAGGTGATATCTCGTGAAAAAATGTAATGATTGGTAGGGGGAAAAGCATCTATAACCCCTCCGAAGACGTTAATATCCAAGAAAAACACATTTGAGAGATTTTAGATCTAGTTTACCGGGAAGAGAGGCACTCTCAATATGGATGATCAGTTCGATCCATTTGACCCATTGCCCTTTTAGCTAATATGACTAAGCTGACATTTTCAACCTATTTGAGATGAAACACAACCCAAATCGACCCATTCACAAGTTAATGGATAAAAGTTGCCACCTCTCCTTATTGGCATAAGCTGCCTCTGATGGTCAAGCAATTGAGTTCTTGATGTGAAGTTTGAGATTTATGAATCATGTTGATGACAACCCCGAATTTTTTATATTGTTTAACATCGCTGTAGTTCATATGCGCGGTTTAAAATACAGTTTTTAAGTAAAAAGTTCTGAATCTATACTGCTAAGAAAGTTAGTATTTCTTGTGTAGGTTAAAATTCTTCAGGCTTGTACTTGTTTAGTGGCTAGTGGGTCCTTAGCTTCTCTAGGTTTATGTTGTATTTACTTTCTAGTTCTCTCACTTGTACATTTTATCATGCAATAGAGCCAAGTTATTTTCTCTGGATCTCTCTGATGACATCTAGTATCATCTGTTTAGAGTTTCTCTTCTATGGAAAACTCTAAATTCGAAATAAGAGAGGTGATTGGACTTGAACCGATGAATGGCTTCTTTAATTGAAGATTGAACGCTCTCATATTAATTATTAGACCTATAGTGTAAATACCTAGTATGTATTAGGTTTAGGCCCAAGTCAACATATCATAAACAGGCTTTGTTATATTTAAAATTAACAATGCTGTTTAATACAGTTCATATCTGTATCAATACTCGAATAAACAATAGTTTTACGTGATAAATTTGTTCGTCTTTTAATCATTCTTCAGTTATTTGATAATCATTTGAGCAGACATGAATATTTCTGTGAGCTTGAGAAAAATCTAATATTTTGAAATACTTTATGTAGTTGTCATGGTTGAATACAGAATGGAGCTGCATTTTGAACCGTGCGCAGTTACATATGAACTTATTAGAACCATTCATTGCATTCAGAAAAGTAATGCTTCAGATTTTAAGCTGTAAGGATTGTGTGGTCCAACATCTTTTGGAATCTGCGTCTATTCTTCGTAAGGTATGTTCTTAAACTGCAAAACTAATCCTATCTAAGAAAAATAATTATATGAGCTAATGATATCATCTGCTTTCTGCAGGGATGCAGATTTTCTCAAGCTGCTGCTGCACTGCATGAGTTTAAGTTCCTCTACATGGGCATGGGAGGACAACATTCTAAACTTTATTGGCTCGGAAGGGTATGCCTTGTATTTTACTAGTTAATGTGCTTCTGCTTTTTTAGAAATTAGAACATTCTTCTTTATTACCATCCATTCTATTTTCCATCTAAATAATACGCGGTAATGCTGCCTTGTAATCATTTTACTCAGAGGGGTAGATGGTTGTCCAAAGTGTGCCGGGCCCGTACCAAAGAATTACCTTCTTTGATCCGACTTGCCTGAACCACATGTTTTGTCACTTATAATTTTTTTGTAACCGTGGCAGGTTGAAGAAGCAAAGCTTCTGCGTGCCCAAGGTCAGTGTGAGATGGCAATTAATCTTGCAAGGTACATCTGTGACAGTTGCAAGTTGAACGAGGAAGCAGCAGATGTATATCGTCTAGTTGGCAAGTGGCTAGCTGAAACACGTTCTAGCAAGTTAGTTATAGAATATACCTACTATTTGTTTTTACTTCGAAAATGAGACGGCCATCTCCCAGCATTATCCCGTTAGCTGAAGCTCAAATGGGGGTATGCTGGGTAAATCATTATTACCGGTAAAACTCACAAAATGGGCAGTTCGGTAACGGGTTTGAGTTGAAACGAGCTGGGTCAGATCGATTTGCACTTCAAAAGTAACTATTTTGTTGCTTATGGTTACAAAACAATATTTTCACTAATAATGGGAATTCTTGAATAAAACAACTTAGGTGGTTGTAGGAAGTACACATAGACCTTCAGCGACTTTTAAGTTTTAATTGATCGACTAGTTTGGCCCATTTGCCCGTTCCCCATTTTCGCTAGTTTTTTTTGTTCGGGGTAACCACAACCTTAATCGGCCAATTCATAAGCAAATGAGTTTGAAGTTATCACCTCAGTACCCTTGGCTTTGCAAATCAAACATTGCAAGTGAATGAAGCTGACTTCACAATTCTATCTTGTAGCTCAAGAACTATCTTGGAGAAGTATCTGAAAAATGCTGTTTATCTTGCCAATGATCACCGGACGACAGACAAGAAGTCTATCGCAAGACAAGCCCAAACACATTTTCATCTTGCTCACTATGCTGATGCTCTTTTTCGTAGTTATGAGGAAAGACTCGCCTCTAATGAGTGGCAAGCAGCAATGCGTTTGCGAAAACATAAGGTTGTCTATACAGATTGCAATTCGTCTAAATTTTATTTTAGAGGTGACAAGATAATTGGGTCGGGTTACAGGTCAAAACAGTTTGGATTACAACAGGTGATTTTTAGTACAGTCGAAATGGGTTGCAGTGGTACTTTTTGCTTAATTTTTTTATGAATAATTAGGGACTTAAATATGATTTAACATTATGTGATTTAGAATGTTGTATACTTGTATACATTAGAAATATCCTTCGGATGAATTTTGACCTGATTGACCTGCTCTACCTGTTTGACCTGTTTCATTTTCAACCAACTATTATAGTTTAAGCCCATTTGACCCATCAGAGATGAAACATGACCGAAATTTAGCCCAAAATAATTAAACGGATCAAAATTGTCAGCTCTCTTTCTAATAAAATGAAGTTTTGGTTTAGCAATACGTAGTCACTAGTTTTTACGATGTGTAGACCAAAGAGCTGGAGGCACTTTATAGAAGATTCAAGAATTCATCCAAGGCAAGCCAATAATTACACACCTTTTCTTTGTCATCAATGGTCAATATAATTTCCAACGAGACGTTTTCTTTCTTAGTTATGTATGATTATCATCTATTTTATGTTTACAGGGTGAGAAGACAGATTATTCAGTAAAAATACAAGAGTTGCAAAAACAACTGGCAATGGACAAGGAGGAGGCCGAGAAGTTGCAGGTATATCATATCATGTGATGTTTTGTTCACATCAACAGTTAACATTGGTCTTTTTACACCTGGTATATTAACTGTGGTACGTTAAATCTTTCAGCAAGACAGGGATAATTTCCTCAGTATAGCGTTGGAAGGATATAAACAATGTCTGGTCATTGGTGATAAATACGATGTACGAGTGGTATGATCTTATCTTACTCTATCTCCTATATGAATGCATATATGCTGGTTTTTTTACATGTAATTTGCTTTTTTGCCTTCTTTAATATGATACGACTTTGTAAATTTTTAAATACGTTTGTGCATTAATAATGGAAGTAATTTACAGTTCCCATAGATAAAGGATGTCCGTTGTTTTTTATTTCTTGATGAATTGGTCCATGTGTGTCTCAGGTCTTTCGACTTGTATCCCTTTGGTTTAATTTATGCGCAAGACAAATTGTTGTAAACGGAATGCTCAGTACAATCAAAGAGGTACAAAAACGATGACAGTTATCAACAATTATTTCTATATGCTAGAGTTGGCTATTCAAACCCAATTAGCTAGAAATGGGTCGATATAGGTTATGTTTAACTTTTAAAGGGTCAGATGGGTAAACTTAAAAACCTTGACGAAAATGCAATGGGTCACATGTGCAGAATGGTTTGAAGATGACTTGTATTTAAATGCTTACATGTTACAATCTCTTCTATTATTTTATTAAAAAAGTAAGCTCATAATAAAATAGTTTCCCAACTCAATCCGTTTTGGCCCGTTATAAAGTTTACCCTATCTGGTCTGAATGCATTTCGACATGCCCATATAGTGTCCTCTACTATATGCACACTTTTTGACAGAAGAGAAAACTATATAAATTTGTAACAAATGGAAATGTATACATTCAGGTTCAGTCTTACAAGTTTATACCGCTAGTATACCAAATTGCTTCAAGGCTAGGTAGCTCAAAAGATAGTCAGGGTCCTAATACTTTTCAGGTCAGAACACAATGGATTTTTGCAGTGTGCCGTCATTTTGTCTTCTATTGTTCATTCTGTATCTCATTTTCTATGTATGATATTTTGCAGTTTGCTTTGGTTTCTCTGTTAAAGAAAATGGCAATTGACCATCCATACCACACGATCTTTCAGGTAGTTTACATGCTGTTATGTACAAGTCGACATTAGAGGTTGTAAAATGAGTGGGGTGGACTGTGGGTCAAACGGTAGTTTTTATGCGTGGGTCAAAACTCAAAACTGGTCATGTTTATTCAGTATGATCCACACATACTTTTTTAACCATATTTTAACTTTGTAAATAACTAATGTATTTAATTTGACTTAAAGACACTACTAAAGGAACATATAATTTATTTTAAATATAAAACTATTTATGACGTAAGCATTTGAATACACTGTAGATGACTTTTTGAGCCATTTAACCGATTTCGCCTTTAGCTGCTGTTTTTTTTTTTTTTCTACCTGTTATCAAACAACTTCAATCTGAATTAACCTATTTTCATAAAGAATAGAAGTGTCTAGTGTATAACGTCTTGTTTAACAAAAAAGCGTACCTCAATTATAAATGAAGGTCCAATTCCATTATGTTTTCTTCTAGCTTTTGGCTCTCTCGAATGGTGATCGTGTCAAGGATAAACAACGTAGTAGAAACTCATTTGTTGTGGATATGGATAAAAAATATGCTGCAGAAAGCCTTTTAAAAGAGCTATCTTCACACCATGGACCTGTAATTAGACAGGTAGAAATCTATATCCGGCTAAAGATATAATATCATTTATGACTGTCGTTGCTAAAGACAATTTACAGAAAC
The DNA here is from genome assembly GCA_032274825.1 of Drosophyllum lusitanicum. Taxonomy (NCBI): domain Eukaryota; kingdom Viridiplantae; phylum Streptophyta; class Magnoliopsida; order Caryophyllales; family Drosophyllaceae; genus Drosophyllum; species Drosophyllum lusitanicum. Next base: position 26,004 of record JAUEJL010099197.1, read on the forward strand.
TTCTCATAGTGACTTGTATATATTATATAGATGAAACAGATGGTTGAAATTTATATCCGGCTTGCTGAACTGGAAACAAAACGAGAGGTAATCATTTGATTCTTATCTGATCCATCTGTGGTAGTGATGTTGATCCTTTCAATGAACTTGAAAAAAAAATGTTAATAATGTTAACAGGATACCAATAAGAAGATCGCTCTACCAAGAGAGATTCGTAGTGTTCGGCAACTTGAACTCGTAAGTAAAGCATTCTGATCCATGGTTAGTTGGTTACCATGATTTTGTTTATGGATGGTTTTTGCTTTTGTCTTTTAATCTATCAACGTATTATATTGAAAATTTAGTTCAATACTGTTGGATTGTGAAGAAATATAAAAACTAAAAAGTTAATTGGTTTTTTCTGAATAATTATATTTCCTGGCACGCAACAAGTTTATTTTTTGGTGTATGGAAAAGATCAAGAAATTTGTATATTTTAATGCAGGCCCAAAACTCTAAAATAGTTCCTAATGGTCTGTTTTCTCGTTTTTCACTTTTTGTAACACCATTGTGTATCTTTGCAGTTTCTATACTTGTATCCTCTGTGCAGTTACATTGAGCAAGTACAGGATTTTCTTCTTCCTTGATTAGCCTTTATTGATATTTTGTAAATTTAAATTTAGGAGTAGATTTCTTTGTTTTTAGATGGTTGCTATCAGTGTTACTTGTAAATTATGAAGTACAAATTACAATTCTCTTTCTCCAACACTTCCCTTATGATTTCATGATTTCATTTGGTATGCAGGTACCAGTAGTGACATCAACTTTTCCAGTTGACCCTAGTTGTCAATATGATGAAGGGTCTTTCCCTCATTTCAAAGGTTTATCAGATTCAGTCACGTATGTATACAAATCGAGAACAATGTCATCTTCTTGTTTGTGTTCTTGGCTGCATTACATGCTGACTCGGTAGTTTCTTGTTTATAATGTCCACAGGATCATGAATGGAATAAATGCTCCAAAAGTTGTTGAATGCCTTGGTTCAGATGGTAAAAAGTATCGACAGCTAGCAAAATCTGGAAATGATGACCTGAGACAAGATGCTGTAAGGATTAATTGATGATTTTTTACTGTTCTTGCATAGCATATAACCAGAGGTGCCAAATGGGCGGGCAGGGCTCCTCAAAATGGGTAATATTTAGTCTTGGTTAATACAGGCTATGTCAAGCCGACCTGGCCCACTTTTTATCCATTCTTTTGAATTTTTGAGTAATTAATGTGTTAAATTATGATCAGTATTACTGTAGTAAACTAACTTGCTTTTAATAAAGTGATTTTGGAGGTTTTATGCATCGGAATACAGTTTGTTGACCCGTTACAGATAAAATATAACCCAATTTGAGCCATTTGTAAGCAAATGAGTCGAAATTGCCACCTCTATATATAACTGTTGATGGATGTTTTGCTCTAGTCTCTAGATTTATTTCTTTTAAATTTATTAGAAACTATATAGAACTTTTAGCATCGTGCCGCTAGAATGATAGGCTTCAGGATTTGAAAATTCCAAAGTTTCTTTTATCTTTTCTTTCTCTTCTTTTTTTAATGGCAAATTCACATATCCTATCTACACCTTTGTCCTATATGGGACTTGAACTCTCAATATTAGGGGAAAGTTCATTTGAGAACCATTCTTATTGCGAGAACCGCGAGAACCCATCTTGGCCCTTGATTAAATTCAATCAATGGCTACAATGTTAATGTCTCATTAGTGAGTCCTCATTAATGCTTATTAATGACTCACTAATGGCTCATTAGTGAGTGGTATTTTGGGAACACTAAGTCAATCTAATAATGACTTGTCCACCTGGACGAAATTCACGGTTGGGTAAATATATAAATGACCAAAATTCCCCAATTAATGAGCATTAATGGTGGTTACGAACGGTACTCGCGGCACTCGCAATAAGAACGGTTCTCAAATGACGTTCTCCATATATATATATACATATACACACACGCACATAGGGGAGGGTTCAGACGAGAACTGCGAGAATTGTATGTAACATCATTAATGACTCGTTAATAGGGGTATTTTGGTTATTTATATATTTTTCCCAGCCGTGAATTTGCGTCCGAGTGGACCGTCATTAATGTGCGTGACTTGATTTGCCCAAAATACCCCTCATTAATGCGTCATTAATGAGCCAATCATTAGCTGCCAAAATTATTAGCCATTGATTTATTTTAATCAAGGGCCAAGTCTGCCAAGATTGGTTCTCGCAGTTCTCGTAAGAAAAACAGTTCTCATTTGAACCCTCCCCTATGTGTGTGTCTATATATGGAGAAATTCAAATGAGAACTATTTTTCGTACGAACACTACAAGAACCAATCGTGGCCTTTGATTAAAATTAATAAATGGCTAAGAATTTTTGGCGGCTTATTAATGATTAATTAATGGCTCATTGACGACTTATTAATGATTATTTAATGGCTCATTAACGACTCATTTGGTATTTTGCGAAAATCAAATCTCGCTTATTAATGGCGGTCCACCTGAATGCAATTCACGGTTGGGTAAATATATAATTGACCAAAATACCCTTATCTAGATTCAGTATGTTCATTCCACTCAGAAGCAATTTGAGTGAAAAATATGTTCAAGAGTACTTTCAATAGACCCACCGCGTATTCGATCCATAAATATTGTAGGTAGCAATTTTGACTCATTGATTTATAAAGGGGTCGATACTGGTTATGCTCTAGCTAAAAAGGAAAGGGATCATATGAGTGGAAAGTCTCCTACATAGTATTTTTTTATGCATACAATATTCAAATATTAGATCATTACGGTAATAATATACTTTCTTTTTTTCATATTTAACACAATTTAATTTTTTGAAAATCGGAAAAAAGCTGTTTCAAGTCGGCACAACCTGAACTCCACAATCACATGTTTTGATGCAAACCCATTTTGATCATGACCTTCTGCCTGACCCACTTATTTTGCCACTTCTAATGAATATATTGAGTTATTGACATGTTGCGCTTAATGTTTACCTGCACACTTCTTTCTACCCTGCCCACAGCTTCAACTACCGGGAAAAAAGAAAGAAGTGGGTCATTAAATGACATGAATGTCAAGTGTGTTTATAATGTCTTGTAACTGAAATAAATGACTGCAGGTTATGGAGCAGTTCTTTGCTTTGGTCAATACTTTCTTAAAGAACCATCGGGATACATGGAAAAGGAGATTAGGGATACGGACATACAAGGTATCGTGACAGTTAAATTATTCTTAATCTTAACATCTTGCTGGTTCTTATGAATTTTTTTATTATTATTATTTTCTTATAAGAGTGAAAACTGTACAAATATACTAATGTTTCATGACACAGGTGGTTCCTTTTACTCCAAGTGCTGGTGTTCTTGAGTGGGTAAATGGTACATTACCTTTAGGGGAATATCTTACTGGAAGGTCAGTGAAATTGTGTTTTATATAATGCCCAGCTTAACAACTAAAATATTGATACATCAAAATTTTTAATTTTCAGTTCGAGAAATGGTGGGGCCCATGGACGCTATGGATTAGGAGACTGGTCATTTCCCAAATGCAGACAGCACATGGCTACTGTAAGTTGTTGGTTGATTCTCTTTCATGTATCAATCACATTTCTTTTCATTTATTTCAATTATTTTGGAGGTTTCTTGAATCCAACGCAAAAAGGGTTCTAGAATATATGATTTTTATAATTTAAGAAACAATCTTAAAGCTTTAGTTTATGGAGCTAGTGATTAATAACATAGCATGTTTACCACTTCTTGAGGTGCATGTCTAGAAACTATCATGAACATGTATGTCATATGTCCAACTGACAACAACTTATTATAATTTACAATTATTTCAAAAATATTTGATTAAATGGGTTGTCAGTTGATCTGAAGTCCTTTTTGAAATTTTATATATAAATAGTTAAAGTGTACAGTTTATGTTATTTTAATACTCAACTAGTATTTTTGAATGATTGAGGTTTTATGCATTAAGAATACACTTTGAGAAACTTTTAAGCACGCCTGTTTCATAAGTATAAATAGGTTGAAAATACTACCTCTAGTAAACTCCAATGGTTTAAATTCCTTACCTGTTAAAGCATATATGTCATATGTCCCAACTAACAAACAGTCGCATCATGTATGCAAATTCAACACACAGTCGCATCATTTATGCAATTTCACTCATTCTGACCAGTTTAACTTTGTTTACCAGGAAAATAACAAGCGCAAGGCATTCCAGGAAGTCTGTGACAATTTCCGGTTTGTAACTTGGTAAAACGTATGTTACTTATACTTTCTCAGCCTCTGGATTTCATTTTTTTGTTTTTTGTTATTTTCTTCATCTGCAGACCAGTCATGCATCACTTCTTTCTAGAGAGATTTCTTCATCCAGCTGACTGGTTTGAAAAACGACTTGCTTATACAAGAAGTGTTGCAGCTAGTTCAATGGTAGTGTATTCCTCCTTTATCTGTCAGTAGACATAATTTTCTCTTTCAAGTTTCGTCAACTTGTATGTGTAGCTTGAATTGCCAAAATGTGCTGTTTGGGCAGGTTGGGTAACAGGCCAAATTGGGTAGCTTTTTGAATGGGTTGAAGGGGGCTGGGTGAATTCTGTTTGACCAAAATGGCTCTCTGTATATGAGTTTTTCTTTTAAAAAAGAAAATTAGTGTCAAATGAGTTATAAAAAATTGTTATTTCAAATAGTTATCTAAAACAAATCAATTGGCACAATTTTACTAGACCAGTTAAGTAAGGAAAAACCAGAAAGAGAGATCCTAAGATTTGAGATAAAAGCGTAGCATAACCAGTATCGACCCCTTTATAAGTCAATGAGTCGGAATTGCTACCTACAATATTTATGGACCGATTACGAGGAGGGTCTATTGAAAGATATGTCAAAAGAGCTACTCTTGAACATATATTTCACTCAAATTGCTTTTGAGTGGAATGAAAATAAGATTTGAGATGTAGCGTCTAATAAAATGAATGAATAAGGAACTAATAATAAATCACCTCACCTCACCCCCCCCCTCCCCCCAAAAAAAATTCTTTTAATATTGGTCAAAACCCTTTTGATTGCTTGGACGTCTATGATAGATATTTCCCCACTTCAGTATGACCATGGTTCGTGTCGTAATCTGAATTTTCGAATAAAATGAATTATGAAATTTTATGCAGCAGTTCATTTCTAAACTTGTTTCTTTCTAAGCTAATTTTCTAAATGTAACCCACTTGAACCGTTAGGGATAACTCATCAACTGAGTTGACTGTTTCATAAGTAAATAGGTTGAAATTGCCACCTCTATTATTGAGATAACAGCAGCACCTAAATGGCGGGAATGAATATCCGGATCGAATTTCACGCCGCCTTCCCTTTTGTTACATATGAATTTATTTTTCTCCTAAAATGTAGGTGGGTTACATAGTGGGCCTTGGAGATCGACATTCGATGAACATCCTAATTGACCAAGCAACTGCAGAAGTTGTGCACATTGATCTTGGTGTTGCCTTTGAGCAAGGGTTGATGCTGAAAACACCTGAGCGGGTCTGTCCCTCCATCAGTTTTACATCTCAACCATTGTTTCATATCAATTTTTTCTCATATTGTTCGGTGTGATTCGTGAGTAGGTTCCGTTCAGGTTGACAAGGGACATCATCGATGGTATGGGGGTAACGGGTGTGGAAGGGGTTTTCAGAAGATGCTGTGAAGAAAATCTGTCAGTTATGCGAACAAATAAAGAAGCTTTGCTGACAATCATTGAAGTATGACTAACAGCCTTCATCTTTAACAACATAAAGTGACAGTGACGAATTTGACCCATTTGGGGTTATATCTTTTCCTCTGGTGGGTCAAAAAGATAGAATCAAACATGTTGGCCCTAAAGGAAACAGGTCAAATAGGCTAAAACTCGTTGGCCCACCCATGTTTTTTTAATGCACAAAACCTTCCAAATAATTTTTGAAATAATTTAATTTGTTATCATATGTAGATTATCTTTGAAATAATATAATTTGTTGTCATATTACTGGATACTAGATTTTCAAACTATTACCTAAGAAAAATTTGGACAAAAAAGTGTTGTATCAAACCGGCCCGATCTATCATATTACATGTTTCGACCTGTTACTCAACAGGCCTAACCCTATATTGTCATCTGTGGGATTAGGTATTGTTGTTGTTGTGGTTGTATGAGATAGGTTATGAATATACTTAAATATATCCAAATATGCAGGTTTTCATCCACGACCCTTTATACAAGTGGGCTCTGTCACCTCTAAAAGCTTTGGAGCGCCAAAAGGTGATTAAGGGACCAAACTTTTCTTTGCTACCGGCATTTAGAAAACAGTGTGTGTGTGCGCGCGCACGCGTGTAATTTATTGATTGCTTGTACTAGTGAAACTTTTTTAAATAAATATGTTAAACAATCTTATTCCCTTTTAGGAAACTGATGATGATCTGGAGACAAGCTTGGAGGATCCTGAAGATGAATATGAAGGAAACAAAGATGCGGCACGTGCTCTTTTACGTGTTAAGCAGAAACTTGATGGATATGAAGAAGGGGAAATGAGAAGTGTGCATGGACAGGTATGTACATAATATATATCATGTTTTGAGACGCAATCACCTGAAAATAAAATTAATAAGTTTTACTTGATACGTTGTCCCACATCTTTAGATACTTCCTTTGGTCCATTAAAATTGCACATTGTAAGGGAACGTTTTTTTCTTTTTGTAGAATATCTAAAATGTCAGAATAATCTTCTGGCCTCGAATATATAACATTAATGGTTTCTGTAGTGGCAAAATGGGTGGGTCAGGTGGGGCGGGATGGATTGACCCAAAAATACTTTTTGTAGAGTATTACTTAATTCTTCGTTAACAATTAGTGTGTCAAATATGGTTACAAAAAATTTATTAGTTTTAAAAAAAACCGAATTAACCCTTACATAACTAAACAGCTCCAACCGGCCACTTCCTAACAGTTTGTAAGGATGAAAATTTGCAAATAGTCAAATAAACTTCTAAAGCTTTTTCCGTTCTTGATGCAATTTGGATTATCAAAAAAAGTAAAAAAATGCAATACTCCGTATTAAATTACTATCTGAAATAGTAGTAACATTCATAAGTTCCTCCATTCAACAATTAAAATCAATCGAATTTAGAGTTTTTGCCATTTGTTTTGGTAGGTCCAACAACTGATACAGGATGCAATAGATCCTGATCGCCTGTGTCAAATGTTTCCTGGATGGGCTTCTTGGTTGTAATCAACTCACACCCAATTCAAGTGTCACTGCTGGTCTGCTGTACAGTTTTTTCTTGGTTTCGCGTTCACCCTTGTACATTATACGAGGCTTTTCGTGTTTGGCTTTTCTTGGTTGTGACCTTTATTTTTGTCTTCCTGTATATTCCAATTTTGACGTAAATTCTCATGTTCTATTCAAATTTGAGTTATTTGAGGTAAAATTATTGCAATGCATTTATGTTCGAATGAGTTGATTTGAGTTGGGTTTTTTTCGTTAAAGGTTTAATCTGATTAAGTTGGAAGTTCTAACAAAATAGCAGGGCCGTCTTGAATTATTATTTGTAGTTCGGGGCAAAACTAAAAAAGGATCCCTAAAAATATTAGAATATATAAAACAAGCTAAAATGTATAAAAGCATTGAGTAACAAATTAAGGGGTTGTTTGATAAAACAAAATGTGTAAACATCGAATGATTCATGATTTAGAATATTTTAAATACTTTATATGAAAGTCAACTGCTTTTGAATGTAATATGTAGTTTGATAAAGGTTCTTAATGATGCAATTTAGCATTTTCACATCCATAATGATTAATTATATAGTAAGATGTGATTGTTTAACAATGTGAAAAAATTGGTGCTAGGATAAAATATTGTGCTTAATGATTTGGGATGTACTTTAAGGGGGAATTGTCCAGTAGTGTTATTTTATGTCATTCAGCACATTCATTCAGTTGTGATAATCAAACGTGCTGAATGCTTAACAGTAAGGAATTGAAATCTAAATAATTAATAATAATTAAACTAAGAATGCCTTTGATTTCTGTATTCTTAGTTTAACTATTATTAATTGTTTTGATTCTAAATGCTTAATGATTCAAGTGTTATTTTGTACAAAGCTTAAAGAAGAGTTTACACTTGTTTGAGAAGCGAGAAGGATTTCGAGTCTCAAATATGCCTTTGATTTCTGTATTCTTCTTTTCAATCATTGTCTAGTAAAGCAAAGTAGTTTGCCTTCATAGTCAACAGCCTTTGGTTTTGATGTCTTTATGTCTTGGATCATAGAAAGCCCTCAACTCTAAAATGACAATAAAGTAGTTTTCGTTATTTTGTGAAAGTATATATTAAGTTGTAATGACTGATGAGAGAATATGTGATCCCTTAAACGTGAGTGGGGCCCTCTATTTATAGTGAGAATGCCATCTAGAAGGCATGGTCATACTCTCATGCTTGGGATCCAAGGATTTGGACAAACTAATATGAGTGTAACACATGTCTCTTATTAGATGGTTATGCTAGATGTAGAGATCCCAATGATCTTTAGCCTTTCACCTGAGGCAAGACATCTATTTAGCTCATTGTGAGAAAGCCCTTGTTCCATGATTATAAGTAGAGGCTTCTCATCATGAAGGACATTCATTTCAATAGGGAGCTTTACCCTTAGTAGGAAAAATAGGACTTCACTCCTGCTTGGCACGTAACTGTATTAATGGTATAATACAAAGTTCCTACATATATCAAGCTTTACATGTAGTACTTAGTCACTACTGTGGCACAGCCCAGTGGTATAGGGGTTTTACCCTATAGCTCAGGTCTTGGGTTCGAGTGTGGGCAGTGGGGACTCAGCCAACTAAATTCGTTGTTCAAAAAAAATGTAGAACTTAGTCTCACTACCTATGAATTCTATGAGACCTTTGTCCCTCCTACATTGTCTCTAGAGATTATGAGACACCAAGGTGTTAGCCCTAGGTGAGGTAACTCAGTCTCCCCAAGTCTAATATTTATATAAAGAGCTACTATAGTGTAAGAGTTAAATGACTTGTTCCTTTAGGATGAAATTTTTTTTATTCAATGAGTTTGCTTCTGTTATAGGGTAGCAGATCTGGGTGCCCACGTCACCTTAGACAATCACTTAATGTCATCCATCATGTTTGTATACGTGTTGTGATGGGTTGTGGTAAAGTCGATGGATAGTTGACAAGACAGATAGTGATTGTGGTCTCACACATGGATGGCTTTGAACTCTCCGCTTATTGTATACACATACTATAAATTGATCCTCCTACTTCGTGGTTCTTTACAAATTTGAAACCTTTATAGCTTCCATAGAGAGATTTCCGACATATTTGTTACTTAGCAATCTATGGTCCCTTAGAACTTGATTTTTATCACTTGAAGATCTTTGGCATGTCGAAACGTTTGTGAAAAATATGATTGTATTTTATAGGCAATTAATTTTGACTAATGATTTATTATTTTATACTACTTATAATAATACCTTGAATGCATCCAATTGACTCGTCTGTGGTGGTTTACTATTAATACTATAAATATTAATGTAGTTTAATTTCATTTGGATTTTTCTAATTATTATACTTCGTGTTCCTTCTAGATATTGCTAATATTGGGTTATAAAGATATTAAACCGCCTTTGGATTTTATTCTTGACTTTTTTTAGTCTTAATAAACTTGTACATGAAAGCTATTGACAAGCTAGAAACCTAATACAAACGCAAGTTTCTTTCTACATTAATAATTCCTTGAAATATATGAGAAAAGAAAATACGAGAATGATAATTGCACCATTAATAATCCGGATACATTAACAACGTAAAACAACATATTGTCCCCCTTTTTAATTGGTTTTAGTATCTACAAAACCCCTAAATCTTAATTAGTTTTACTACTTCCATTTAATAGTTACAAAATCTCAAATCTAAAGCAATAATTATTCTGTTTGTTTTTATGAGATAAATGATCACACAAATATATGAGAGTTTAAATGAGAATTGTTTTTCGTACGAAAATCGTAATAACTGATCATGATTATTGATCTTGATGATTAATGGTTCGAGATGATAAAATACTATTTTAACAAAACATAAGTTGGGGATCGATATTGTTTGTAGATATGGAAATGGCAATTTGGACCTTATGACATTTATCCCACGTTCTTAAAACTAAAACACGTAACAAACACAAAGCCCTTAAAAAGAAAACTATATCAAAATGACGAGAAAATTATTATTCTCTTTATTTAGACATCGATATCAGTTATACTTTTCGGAAAAAAAAATCATTTTGGTATATTATCATTTTTGGTTAACTTATCAAAATGCGTCTAACTTTTGTCATGTTTTTGCTATTGTGTATTGAAGTTTGAAACTCATCATTTAGTGTATCGAAATTGTTGTCTACATAAATTCGGGCTGACCCTAACATTTTTGGGGCCTAGGCAAAAAATAAAAAAAGGGACTAAAATCTTCAAATGAGTTAAACTAGATTAGATCCACCTAATCTTAAAACTATAGTCGTATATGAACATATACTTAAAGTCTTAAAGACAATTATTAAGGCAAAGAAAAGTAATGTTTAGGTATTATATATAGAAATTGATAGCTAGCCAACTTTGTTTCAACTTAAACATATATATATATATATATATATCAAGATTTTAATAATATATATATGCTAGAAAATGACTTTCATATCCACATGAACATTCCATGAAGAAAGAGGAAATATATTAACTCAACTGTGTATATATGTATATATAGTAAGATATATGTGGCAATCGCATGCATCATAGTATAGTAAGTGGTGTTTGTATTAGTGAAAGGTCTTGCACACCCTTATAATTGGTTGACTTTGCCATTCTATATATACACATTTGCTATTTATGTACCACTATTAATTAATTAAAGGAAATTATCAAGAAGGGGAATTTAAGTATAACTTAATTAGGCATATTCAGCCATTGATTGATTGTCCCACTCAACACTCAAAAATCAAACCAAACCCAACTAAATTATCATAATATATTCAGGTCTCATTTAACTTGATATCTCCATCATCATTATCGTACTCCACTAACCATTTTAAAAACATTTTTTCTAAATTTTCGATCCACAAATGTATCAAATTCCTTCCACAATCATAATACATATTTCTAGAAAAAATGACAAAATCAAGTAGATTATCATAAGCATGAAACGTCACATTATTAGAATTCGGGGGAAAAAACTTACAATCACAATAACAAGCGATCGTCGATCAACCATTCAACCGGTAGGTATTTGGGCGATATTTTTTCTGCGGTGATTACAATTTATCGCATGAAAAACAATTCGCGGTTTTGGGGGGGGGGGGGGGGGGGGGGGGGGGGGGGGGGGGGGGGGGGGGGGGGGGGGGGGGGGGGGGGGGGGGGGGGG
>JAUEJL010099198.1:0-25696 GCA_032274825.1 Drosophyllum lusitanicum
GGGTTGATTGGGAAGGGTGCTACTTGGGTTTTGGGTTGATTTGGGTTGGGAAGGAAAAAGTAAAAAAAGCTGATGTGGCATTTGGGTTGGGGGATTGTGCTACTCATGGCCTTAAGAAAGAATGTTTCTAGGGCGTGCTCTAAAGATCTACTAGGGAGGATGTTATAATTTAACTAACCAGATCAGTTGAGCAAGCACAAATTGGAACATTGGAGTTTTATTATCTCCTTGGAACTTTAGTTCATGGTTACACTCCTTTTTTTATCAATATAACTTAATGTAGCTATTAACCCATAGGGTAAGTGCCACTCTCTTTCTTGCTTTTAGATATGAATATGAATTATTCTTAACTAATGAGATTTACTACTCACCATAATGTTTAGGGAATTATTTCAAAAATCAGAAAATTTAGCCAAGAGCAAGGACAAATAGATGAACTAAAACGGAGGTAAAGTTCTGTGTGGGGGCAGGATGGACTCTGCATTTCGAGCTTCATCAAGATTATTGAGATGAAATTTATAAAAAATTATAGCACACAAATTCTGAAATAGTATGTGGGGGTTCTGCAGTGACATTTGGTTTTAGTGGCAGACATCTAAATTAACCATGGTTTAGATAGGGAGTGATGATCTAGAGATTTATAGGGAAAAGAGGTGTTTTTTCTTTTAGATAAAAAGATGTGTATATTCTTTGAAAATAATTCTTATTATATACTCTAATACACAAGCTAATATGCAGCCTAAAATACAAAGTCTTGGGCTATAAAATAGCTTTTGTGTGTGTATATCCTAATCTAGGGAAACAACACATTTAAAAATAAGAATAACTAAAAACAAAGATTAGTTGCTTAAATTCATATAACAAATTTCTTTGACATTAAAGAGCTAGATTTTGACCAAGGTGGACGTGTGTGAAGTGGTGAATAGAGGTTTGCGGCATGTATATGTGTATATACTATATACCAATATGAGTGTGCAGAAGGATTCCATTTATGTTCCATAACAATAAAAGTACACCTATCTATGTACTTGTTGGCTTTCACCATCCCACAATTTGTCCTGGCTTTGGTTATAGCTAACTCCAAGAAGTAGGATAAATAGTTTCTCATAATAGTCTCTTTTTTCTAGTTGCTATGAATTGATTTTTGAAGTTTCAAGTGTTATTCTTGCTTGAAGCCTTTTGTCGATTTCCCCACACGGTTAACAATGAATGATTTGATATGGCTTATCAACTTATCAGCACTATCTGCATTTGGGATCTTGTTGTTTTATGTTTTAATATTGACTTAGGCATATATGAACATATGTAGATGAAGTAAAATTTGTTTGTGTCACCGTTCACCACCATAAATGTCAAATGTGCTAATTTGTGTACATAACAGTATACCCATATTTATGGGTTACCCTTTTAATCATTTACCAGTAATCATCACTTGTGGTATCTGGGAAATGTGATCAAAGTAAACTTTGGTTTCGTATTTGTTGTTTGTAGGAGAATCAGACCAGCAATGACTAGGAACTTTCTCATGTCTTTCTTCTTTCTTGGATTGACAGGGTAAGTTTACTATCTCTAATGTATCGTCTATATATGTTTGTGCAGGTGAATGGGGCAATTATTTTAGATTGGTCAAGTGGGTTGGGTTGACCCTCTACACCCAAGCACCGTTTTTCCATATTTTATTTTTTGTTGTTAAGATAAGATTGATTTAACAAAGTTACATGTGTAATATGAAACATAGTTAAGTTACAACGAACATATCAAATAAAAGTTTCACAATTTTTTTATAATGGTATTAAAATTTTATAATATCATAAAGAAATCATCTTCAGAAATTTTTTAACAGTTTATGTTTTTTTTAACTGATTACATCTTTCAAAATTTGAAGCAGCCTTTTGGCAAAAATGATATTGGAAAAGTTGGGCAATCTTTTTGTAAGATTTCATTATTTATAAATTATAATTTCCATTAATTTATGCTTTATAACTTTTTTTTGAAAATCTGTTTTGTAACTTTTAGCTCAAAAAAATGTAGTTACCATAAGGAATTATTTTAAAGCATTTCTTTTAATGCAATTAATCCATTTCAATCATTGGTTACTCTTTTTTGACCGTTTATGAATCATAGATTTAAAAGGATTGGCCAAATGGGTTGATTTTATTTTAATTTTCTAGGTCTTTCTTATTATAAAAAAAAAGAGCTTACATTCAAGATAACCCATATCTACTATCTGTTTTCCGATCCATGTAAACCTCTTATATTACTCGTTACTATTATTGATTTTCTTTTTTCTTCCTTGACTTTGGGTAGAATATTTGGAAACCAACTCTTGTTTCTTGTTGGTCTTGGCTACACAAATCCAACATATGCTGCTGCCTTTCAACCTTCAATTCCTGTCTTCACATTTATACTCGCTACGATGGCGGGGTAAGCAGAACTGAATTTTCTTTATACTGAATTTTTAATTGTTAACCATGTGATACCCTTTCTAACATTGACACAGACTTCCTTCGGGGAAAAAAATAAATATCAGACATAAGAACTTTATGTAAATTAGATATTAGGACCACTAAGTTGACCTACACATATATGTACGTAATTGTGTATGTATATGTGCATGCAGAATAGAAACAGTGAATGTGCTCAAAACTGAAGGTCAGGCAAAGGTTGGGGGTACCCTTGTTTGTGTTTCTGGTGCCATTTTAATGGTTTTGTTTCGAGGACCTACTCTGCTGGGGTATGCAGAAAATGTACCCATAAAACAGCAAAAAATAATTGCAGGGGGTCAACCAGAGCTTGCTGGGTGGATGTTTTCTAGTCTTGTGACTTTTGGGATTGATGATTGGCACCTTGGTGTCTTATGCCTACTAGGGAACTGTATTTGCATGGCAGCCTTTCTAAACATTCAGGTACTCAGTAGTCAGTCATATGTACAAAACAGACTAGCGAAGGTTAGGGCAGTTTCTACACGGGTAATTTCTGTACGGAACAGATTCTTTTGACCATAACTCGTGTCCAAAATCTGTAAATTTTTGTTCTTTAATCACGTCTTAAGTATGATTACAAAAAATTACCCGTCTGACCTGTTTCCTTTTTAGCTCTTCTTTTTCTTTTCTTTTTGGATTTTGCCCGTTTTACCGGTTAAAGAAAAAAAACCCTAATGAACTCCTTCACATGTAAATGGGTTGAAATGGTCACCTCTATAATTAAACAATATCATTTTCTGGTGAACAGCAACAGTCTTTTACCAATTGAACTAAAGTGCTGTTGCATTTGTCATATTTGACTCATGAGTCAACAATTAGTAAAAGTAGATATCTGGCGGGTTTAATCAGTTACATGTTGCTTATTCTGTTAAACTTTTTTTTAAGTAAAGATTCTTTTACTTATAAATATCAACTTTTAATTGCTTTGAAGATTAATTACCTGCATTGAAATCAATTCAGGCTCCACTTTTGGCGAAGTATCCTGCAAACCTATCTGTTACAGCATACTCCTACTTTTTTGGTACTCTTTTTATGGTAGTAACAGCAGTCTCCATGAGCAGCGAATCAACAAACTGGAATTTGACTGTGTCTGACACTTGGGCAGTAATTTATGCTGTAAGTATCTTCTATCTCACCTATAAACATGTCATTTCTTCTTTTCAGCCAGCTAAATTTGATATGATACATCATACCAATGTTGTAAAACTCCTATTCCAAGGCTGAGTACTCGGCGAGTACTCGTGACAAGGTGGGTGACCTTGCCGAGTTAAGGTGAATCTGAGTACTGCAAAACTCAACTCCAACTTGGTCAAACTCGGGATGATTCGGTCCTTAATTTATTTATGAATACTTATTCTCCTTTGTTCCTATAATTTAAAACCATTAATACATACCTTGTTTCCTCGTGTCATGAGTTGACAACTTGTTTGAGTATTTATTTTCTAATTCTATAGTCTCATGAACTTATCATACCCTATAATTTTGAAATTTATATATAAAAGATCCAATCTGAGTACTCCCCCAGTACTCCCAGCCTAGGACGATTACTCTCTACACCCCAGTCGGCCGCTCGAGTACCGCGTAGCGAGTTTTACAACATTTCATCATACATGGATGTTGGAAATGCTAAATATGATAATTGAGGACACTCGGTATGATTCATTGTGACATGCTTAGAAAAGATGTGTACTATGCTCTTAGTTCTTCTTCTTTAATCAACTACTGTATGGCATATTTTTTTCCTCTTGCTATACACGTATTATATGCAAATTTAGCAATTATTTAGAGGGCTAATTACTAAAATGCCCGATTACTTTCTCTTTTCTACCGCATGAAGAAATGTCCCAGACAAGTCATGAAATGATTGTTTTTGTTGTGTTTTGGCCATGCAGTAAACTAAATGGTGACGTCGCATTTACACGGTGTCATTGTGCTTATGTGTAACTTGGTCATTGTACTCACTTCTGAGCTATGTTAGTTGTCATATCTGGCATCTTATCAAAATATTAGCTTAATTTTATAGAATCTCATTTTTGTTAACTTCTTTTATCATTAATTCTTGAACTTTATTTTATAAAATTAATCACCTTTTTAACAAAATCTAACATTTCTACTTTAGATCTTTAAATATTTTTATACAATAACAGTTTTATCAAGTTCGTATGAATTTCAGTTGGTATCTCTTATTTTTCTACGGTTATTGTATGAATTTGTTTGAAAGCAATTTTTAGTTTGTATGAAATTTTATGTATTTGTTCTTCATTCTTAATGTGTGCTTCAATATCATCCATCACAACCAACCCACACACCACCATATGATAAAACCCTTGAAAATTGTAACCAAGAGCACATCCTTCTATCTGTAAACAAGAGTAAAAAAAAAAATCAAATCCTTGACATGAAACACTCAATCCGAAACCCTTCCAAATGTACTTGATCGATTTAGGAACAAACAAACCCAGATCAAAAACACTAATTAAACCTGACATGATCATTAACCCATATTGGAGCCGGAGGAAGAGATTCATCTTTTGGGAAGCAATCTCTACCCTCGGGAAACCTCCTCTAAAAAAAGTAGGCATGCATATGTCTTATTGACGCCAACTGTTCGATGTTACAACTGTAGGATCAAAAGAACAACAATATAGTACTAAAGTTTCGATCTTTATTGAAATCAAACACTTTAAATTGCAAATGTTTGTACATATATATAGGCCGAAAAACGGCGGTTTCTTGTGGTGGTAGTGGCTTTGTTAAGATGTCTGCTCGTTGTTGTTCTCCACTGATGTGTTCGACGATTATGTCGTTTCTTTCGAAACATTCTTGAATGAAGTGATAATTTGTATACATGTGTTTGCTTCGTCCATGAAGTACTGGATTCTTCATTAGTGCAATTGCTGACTTGTTGTCCACATAGATTGTGATCATCTGTTCCTCGATGTTAGTAATTTTGCTGAGTAATCTTTTTAGCCATAGTGCTTGTGTTGCTGCTGCGATAAATTTTGATTCACATGAAGATAGTGCAACTGTTCCTTGCTTTTGCGTGCTCTAGCTGATGGGTGAGTTTCCAAAGTAGAAAATAATCCCTGTAGTGTCTTTTCCTTCTTGAGTATTAACTTCATAATTGCTGTCGCTGTAATGTTGCCTCTTTCATGCTTGTATGTTATTCCATAGTCTTTTGTACCTTTGATGTAACGCAGAACTTGTCCGATTGCTTTTATGTGTTTTTCTTGCATAAAACGACTAAGTAACCCAACTGAGTAACTTAGATCAGGTCGTGTATGCAATAAGTACCGTAGACATCCAATTAGACTTCGATATTCAGTGGTGTCTACGTATTTTCCTTCTGCTACTTTTGTCGATTTTATACCGGGTTCCATAGGTATCTTTGCTTTATTACAATCCAGCATCCCTGTATCTCTGAGTATCTTGTTTGCATATCCAGTTTGCTTGATTGAAATTTCTTCTTGACTTTGAGTAACTTCAATTCCAAGATAGTAAGCGAGAAGTCCTATATCGCTCATCTCAAATTTCTTCTTCATCTGATCTTTGAAGATGTCTATTTCTTCTTTTGGTGTAATTGTAACTATTAGGTCATCGACATATACTCCAATAATTAGTGTTGATGATGCCTTCGTCTTTGTATATACGGCTTGTTCTAATGCACATTTCTTGAAACCAAGTGTCTTCAGAGTGTTGTCAAGTTTGGTGTACCACGCACAAGGTGCTTGTTTTAATCCATATAATGCCTTTATAAGTCTATAGACCTTATCTTCATTTCCTTCTTTTATGAAGCCTTCTGGTTGTGAGACATAGACTTCTTCCTTTAATTCTCAATGTAGAAATGCTGACTTTACATCCAGATGATGTACCTGCCATTTGTTATATGCCACTAGTGCTAATATTAAGCGTACTGTCTCGATTCGTGCTACTGGCGCGAATACTTCATCAAAGTCTATCCCGTGTTCTTGAATGTAACCTTTGGCTACCAGCCGTGCTTTGTGTTTTGAAATTCTTCCACTTGCATCTCTTTTAATTTTGAATACCCACTTTAGACCAATTGCCTTGTGATCTTTTGGTAAAGTGGTTAACTTCCACGTATTATTCCTGTTGATAGAATCAATTTCTCCCTTCATAGCTTCAATCCATTTATTGTCTTTGGCTGCTTCCTTGTAGTTTCTTGGTTCATCTTCAATCAGTAATAACTCCTCTGAATCGTTGTACATATTATTTACAATTTTGTATCCTCTTACTGGTTTATGATCAATTCGAGAGTCTGTTGTTGAAGGTGTGTCTGCCTCTGATTCTGAATAAATAGGTGATTGCTGTGAACTGTGAGTAGATGTTAGAGAATTTAGAGTAGATGATACTTCCTCTTCTGGATCATCATCCAAATTTGTGTTTGAGGTATCATGTATTTCATTATTTCTAATAATGAAATCTGTCCATTTTGGTCTATATCTTCAGTGTAATTCCTCCTAGTTCCATGTTTCGTCTTCCTTGAATTTTACGTTCCGACTAACGTAAATTTTCTTCTTTATTGGATCAAATAAGCAATATGCTTTTGATCCTAGCTCACTCCCCAAGTATACCATTCGTATACTTCTATCATCTAATCTTGTTAAGTGTTGTGAAGGTATCTTTGCATATGCGATGCAACCAAATATTCTTAGATGATGTAAATTTGGCTTTCTACCTTTCAAAGCTTCATATGGAGTGACACCTTCTCGTGATTTTGTTAAAGTACTATTCAGTATTAATATGGCATGTCTAAGAGCCTTTGCCCAAAAATTCTGTGGGAGATTTGTTGCTTTTATCATACATCTTGTTGTAGAGAGAACTGTTCTATTCTTTCGTTCAACTACTCCATTTTGTTGGGGTGAGTATGGAGCAATTAATTGTCTTGCGATGTCATTTTCTTTGCAGTATTGCAAGAATTCATTTGATGTGAATTCTCCTCTGTCTGTTCTGAACATCTTTAACTTGACTCCAAGTTCATTCTCCACTCTTTGTTTAAATTCTTTAAAGATTCCAAAAGTTTGATCTTTTGAATACAGAAAGTATTCCCACATATATCTTGAGTAATCATCTACTAAGAGAAATATGTATCTCTTGCTTGTTGGCGTAGGTGGTGATATCGGACCACACAAATCTCCAAAAACTAGATCCAATGGTGCCTACGATCTTGATTTCGCTTGCTATGGAAAAGGTGCTCTACCTGCTTTCCCACTAAGCATATATCACACATTTGTTGTATACTTAATGGGTGGTAATCCTTGTACCAAACCTTTTGTAAACATATGCTTCATTAGGCCAAAGTTTAAATGACCCAATCTTGCATGCCACAACCATGCTTTGTCATGTAAACTTGCGAGTAAGCACATAGGCTTACCAATTCTCAAATTTGCCTTCTAGAGTTGATTCTTTGATCTTTCGACTCTTAACAAGATATTATTACCGGAATCATATAGTAGTAACAAATCTTCTTTCATAACTATCTTGCAACCATTTTTGGTTAACTGTCCTAGACTTAGTATATTATTCCTTAAATTTGGGATATAATTTACATGCAAGATAACCCGTTGCTCTTTGTTTTTGCATTCCAAGAGAATTGAACCTTTTCCCCTGATTTCCATGTATGATCCATCACCGAATCGTACGTTTCCAGTAATATTTTTATCAATTTCTTTGAAGTGATCCTTAACCCTGTGATTACTTGCACCATTGTCTAAATACCATAGACTTTCATCATTGTTTTGTGGAGAAGTCCTCTGGCTTTCTTCAATTGTTGCCATAAGCAGAGTCGGTTCAAAATCTTCTTCTATGAGATTGGATTGCTCTCTGTCATGTTCCTTCGGTGGACACTTATTTTCGAAATGTCCAAACTTCTTGCATCTATAGCATTGTGCCTTGCTTTTATCAGCTATATACTTCCTAGGATTGCTGATAGTTTCTTTCTGTGAGGGCTCCCAATTCTTTCTATCAGAACTGAATCTATTGTTCCCTCGGTCTCGTGATTGGTTAATTCTACCACGACCACATACTCTAAAATTTTGGCCTTGATCATCATGCTGTGTGAAGATCAAACCTTCTTGAATATCCACACATCTTTTCTTTTTGTACTTGAGTCTTTCTTCGAATGTCTTCGGTCTTCCCATTGCTTCGTCTAAAGACATAGTGTTTAAATCCGAGTATTGTTCGATGGATGCAACAATTTGAAGAAATTTATCTGGTACGGCATTTAATAATTTCCGTACAATAGTAGAATCTTCATATGTTAATCCCAAGCTTGTAGCTTTGTTGATAATACTTGTCAACTTCGTAGTAAATGAATCGATTGATTCATTTTCTTTCATCTGCATCATCTCAAATTCCGTTTTGAGTGTCTGCAATCTTGTTTGTCGAACGCTATTCACACCTTGTCTTGTTCTCAAAGCATCCCACACTGCCTTTGCAGTTTTGTATTTTGAAATAAGGAGCAATTAATCTTCTAGAAGTGATTGATAAATGTATGCAATAGCGGTTTTATCCTTTTTAGTGTCGACTTGCGTTGTCGATTCTGATTCAATCATTTCCTAGAGACCATTTGCTCCCAAGATAATCTGCATTCGTATTGCCCAAGTGGTGTAGTTAGTTGACTTCAACATCGGGCATTGAAAATGAGTTGTCTAACCCTGTTTCTTTAATTTTGAAACTTTCTCCGTGTTCCGGATCATCCTTACCCATTTTGATTTTTCCTTTTATTAAATAAAATTTACCCTTTTATATTTAAATAAAACTTAACTATTAATTTTATTTACAAAATAATTGTTGATTTGAAAAATCTTGTAAATAATTGAAATAATAGTTAAAATGTTCAAATGTGGTTTTGATAAAAGGAGAAGGGTTTAATTTAAAAATAGGGTATATGTTTCCTTTTGCTTTGCGCTGTGTATTGTCAATCAAGACCATATTTAAAAAAGGGCAATAAGCCTTCTCCTTTTATCAAAACCATATTTTTAAATTAATCCGAGACACAGAACCATCGGCTTCTTGATGCCTTCGATGGTTTTGTTTCTCCGGTTGATTTCTCCTGTTTCCGTTCAAAGGTTAGTGCCCTTTTCTTACGGTGGGTGCTGGTAGGTGGTAGATCTACTTTTGATTATGTGCATCTCCAATCGATCTTCAAAGTGAACCCCAAAATGATTTGATGATGGTGGTTCTAACACATTTGAAATAGATGGTTTTCAATTTTGTGTGGGTTTCTTGTTTTTGGTAGATGATGATAACTTTGGTAGAGCCAAAGCTCTGATACCAAATGTAGGATCAAAAGAACAACAATATAGTACCAAAGTTTCGATCTTTATTGAAATCATACACTTTAAATTGCAAATGTTTGTACATATATATAGGCTGAAAAACGGCGGTTTCTTGTGGTGGTTACCATCGGCGGTTACTGGAAGCGGTGGCAGCCGGCGACTAAAGGGAGGGGAGGCTGTTGGTGGCTGTGTGTGCTTGGTTTAAAAAAGCGCGCTTAAGCGGCGCTTAAAGCGCTGAAGTGATGAGAGTTAGCGCTTAAGCTATACCTAAGCGCTACGATTACGAAAAGTGGGAAAAAGCGCTCGCTTTGCTTCGCTTTAGGTGAAGCGCTAAGCGGTGCTTAATAGCGATTAAGGTAGTCTTGATTAGTTTCGGCCTTTAATAGGCTTTAAGTTATAAGCGGTTAGTTTCTATACTACGGGCCTAGGTAAGGAAACAAAGAGTCATCATCCAAATTACTAAATTTTGATCCTCTAGAGCGGTAACAAGTCGATAAGCCAACTTTTGAATCGGCAATGATTAATGGTATATAAGTATTTAAAGTATTTATAACTTATAAGTAAATTTATAAATATGTTTTGGTGTTTAAGTACTTCAGAGTTTTGAATACATGCGTTGAGCTGTTGACACTTTGGTGTTTAAGTATTAAGGTAGTATACAACATTATGACTATGTATAGAAATTAGGTAATAAGTATTATGTATTTTTTTGTGAATTTTCGGCACTTCATGTGCTTAAAGCGAGCGCTTTTGCTTAGCACTTAGCGCATCGGTTTCCAGGACCCTTAGCACTTTTGGGCGCTTTACGCCTTTTAAAACCAAGTGTGTGTTACATAATATAGTAATGATAATAATAATAATAATAATAAGAACAACAACAACAACAACAACAACAACAACAACAACGGAGTCTAGAGACTGACGGATTACCTTCGAAACAAAGGATTGAAAAATTCCTTCTGCTTTGGACAAGATAAATGGAGTCTAGAGACTGGCGGATTACCTTCGAAACAAAGGATTGAAAAATTCCTTCTGCTTTGGACAAGATAAGTGGCGTTTTCATGATAGCAAGGTGCTCCCCTTTATTTGAATACCCACCTACGGCTTGCCTCGATCATGTCTGATAGTACCAGACCCTTTCATCAGCCGGGTAGAAAGAAAGTTGGAATATTTTTCTTATAACAATGTATGTCGAGATTAACTCAACAACAGTTGCTGTTGGTTCAAACAATAGGCTTGACTTTCTCACATTTAAAAAGAAATAAATATTGAAATCACCTCTTACCTTAATACTTTAATAGTACATTATCTCAAAATTTTAGGTTGCATCCACGAAAATTTCTAGTAGCATATAGTAATAAGAAGACGGATAGCTTAATGGCCATGTTCACAAAATGTCCTATTTAAGTGTCCAGTTCTATTCTTGTCTCTTTTAATAATTCATTTTAATATTTCCCATGGTTCCCCAAAACTGTATTTATAACTCTAATTTATTTTTATCTACCTTACATTGGCTTGCGTACCCCAGTTAGTGTCGGTTCGAACCTCCGTAGGTAAAACATCTTGGGGGTGGCCAGGGAAGGGTCCAGAAACGGTTACGGGGATACCCCGGTTAGGCCGCGTACATCTGAGTCAAAGACTCACCCTCCCCAGGTAACCTGAATTGGTAAACCTCTCCGTTTACCTGTTACATTGGCTTGCATACGTTATTTCGATTAAGTATTCATTTTGCTTATCGCTGGTTCCTGCTTGCATACATAATGCTATGTGTTACATGCTTCCATGCGTGTTGGATCGGTTTCTAGATTTGCAACACAATTTTCACACAATAGTTTCAGATCAAGAAAACCGTATATAAACTTCTCTGTATATATTCAAAGTTTACAATCTGTTCATCTCTTTTTACACTTGTCTGTACATACATATTTATAGAAAACATATGGTGGCACTTATTTGGGATTGCCGGCGGCGGCTATGTAACCGTCGGCAGTTACATTGCTGGTTTTTTTTTTTGGATGGGGGGGCTGTGACATGTATAATAATAAATAATAATAATATCTAAGGTTTATTTATATCCTAAGTATATAGATCGAGGTTAACTATCAATGTGAAATGATTTTATGATTTTAAATGGTCTTTTTGGTTTATTTTAGGGTGTCGTAGCTTCAGCATTGAACTATGGACTTATGACATGGTCCAACAAGATCCTGGGACCTGCTTTGGTTGCTCTTTACAATCCACTGCAACCTGCTGCATCTGCTTTTTTGTCAAGAATCTTCCTTGGAAGCCCAATATATTTAGGAAGGTCTGTTCATTAGCCTACTCCATCCATCTTGAGTTTCTATTTTATTTTATTTTTTGTCACAAAAAAACAATCGTTCCTGGAAAATGTGAATAAGAATGCTACAATCTCCATCATCACTAGCTTAATTTGATTTGCGCATTGTGAACAGCATTTTAGGAGGATTGTTGATCGTGGCGGGATTATATTTGGTGACATGGGCAACATATCGGGAAAAGCAACAAGCAGTTTCAGGTATCAGCCATTCTCGGTCATCGGAGCCACTGATAGGAGCAGGTTTCACCGGGCCTTCACCGTCAATAGCCAAGACCACAGATTAACAGCTAAGATGTATGTTCTTATCTTGATCATACTACAACCTACTCGCAAATTAGAAAATTTTATCCATCCGGATTTGTTTTGCATGGTTTCGAGTTTTCTAATGATTAATCAGAGGCCTGTGTTCATCACTACCAAATCAGAACCACAAAATGATACCACTGTAAACTGATTTGGTACTGATATGTTATCATTTAAGAATGGAAACCAAAAGAAAACTTGAAAAATGTTCAAAATTTGACATATATAGAGGGAAAAGTTCAAACGAGAATTATTTTTCGTACGAGAACTGCGAGAACTAATCCTAGTTATCCAATTCCCCCTCCTTCAATTGGATTGTCCACCCATGAATTCCTTACATGCACCTTGCCACACTCGATCCCCCCACGCTCTTCATCCATGAGAACATGGGTAAACTTGTAATTTAACATTTCTCCTTTACGTTCATGTTCACCCATAGGCCATAACAACCCAAAAGTCAAGTTTACATCCTAAATCTTAAAATAAAAATTATTTCTATAATATTCACAATTTAAAGATATGTATGCATTGATGCATCAGATCAGCCACTTTTGTATGCATTGATGCATTAGGTATATAGTCAAACAGATAATCAAAAAACGTGGCAGTTTTTAAAGCATCCGATCAATGAAATCAAATGCCCAAAAAAAACGTGATAGTTTTTAAACCATCCGATCAATGAAGAGATATGATACGATTTGAAAAAATTGCGGTCAATTTTCTATGATAAACTTTCTTCTTAAAAAGTGAGAAGATTTAAAAAGAATTGAGAATGGAAAACTTTTGTAGTTTTTATCAATGACTAAATTAACCTTATCTCACCAAATATTTTATAAAGAATAATGATATTAAGGTGCCATATGAAACCTGCAAGATGCTGCAGGTGGTAGTTTCAGGGAGGAAATGAAAACGAAATCACCAATAAACCCACAAATGTGACCTCGTATATCCACTGCATACACCATCGCCACCACATACACCATCGCCACCACATACACTACACTCACCTGTCAAAGAAATCTGCAACCAGCATCGTCTCCACATACACTCACATCCACAAAATCTACAGTCTACGACATCTACAACCACTCGTCGACAAACCAAGATGTGGACGAAATCGTAATCATTAACAGAGTCAAGGACGATAGATGTGACAAATTTAAATAGTATGAACCATGAGCATAATAAAAACAGTTTAGAGACTAAAAATTCAATTAATGATAAGCCATGGTGAGTAAAAAATGTAATTAACTCTAAGAAATAAAATGTTAATTGGTTTTCTGGATTATCTTATCAAAATCGTGATAAAAAGTTTTAGATGGAATACGGAAAAAGGAGAAAACCCTAAGGCTGATAATTCAGGTTGGGTTCGCGTTTGTGCCAATTTTGCGTCGACCCATTGCCGACCATTTGTTTTCATGTCAGATTATAAGTCTTGTTATTTTTTCCCATGCCTGGTCTGTGTTGTGTGTAACAGCTCAAACCTCGTAGCACGATATTTTGAGCTTTGTCCCACTAGCTCACACTTTTGTTTTTAGTATGGCACACTTGTTTAACCTAAAAGGCCTCATGTTAGGAGAGATTTCCACATCCTTATAAGGCTTGCTTTGTTCCTTTCTCCAATCGATGTGGGACGGATGTTAGAAATCCCCCCCCCTTCGGACACAACTTCCTCATTGTGCACATTGGTTCGAAGCCTGGCTCTGATACCATTTATAATGGCACAAACCCAACATGATATTTTCCGCTTTGTCTCACTTGTTCACGGTTTTGTTTATAGTATGGAATACTTGTTATACCCAAAAGGCCTCATATCAGGAGAGGTTTTCACACCTTTATAAGGCATGTTTCGTTTCTTTCTCCAACCGATGTGAGACGGATGTGGCATCGCGTTTCATGTCAACCCACTTCGGCGAAAAGTGTTCGACGTGTATTTTTCGGTTTTTGATTCGAATTCCTGGTTTGTTTTGGTACCATTTTCGCATATGCTTTATGTTTCGATTCAAACTTCAAAATTCTATGTCCGTTTCAGTTTGACCCAAACTTCGAAATTGATGTTCATTTCAATTTGATGCAAGTTCGATTTTATTTTTGGAATCAACTTATATAAATGAATATAATAAACATGATGTAATGCACTTATATAAATACTAATAAATAATGTCATTAAACAACTAAAATAAAATTAAAATATTCATCACTAAAAACAATTATAAAACAATTCCAAAATACTAAAGTATTTAAGTATGGGAGATTATTTGTAATTGTCATACACAACAATCATGTCATTTTTGCTCTTACAAACTTATGAATTATTATTCTCATCAACATGTTTAAGAGCATTATTGTTCAAACAGTTTCTTCTTCTTGTGCTTGGCAAAGATTGTTGTGTACAAATCATTTTCTTTGAAGTATCAATTATGAAGTAGTTAAATGACAAAGTATCAAAACGATATAGTTAAAATATCAAATAATAAGATGATGTAATTTTGTTTGAATTTTAAATCTTCTAATATTTTATTTTAGGTTTTTAACTTTTTATGGTTTTATACATTTATTTAGTGAAACTAATAACCATTAGTCGACAATCTGTCATTTAAATTCATAATTCATTTTTAGAATTTAAATTTAAGCTTTACAAAAATATTATAATTTTAAGGTTTTACTATTAACCGGATCATATATGTCAGTTTCGAGTTTTCAAGTTGACTCTAACTCGATCTTATATTTTTTCCAACGTTCTGCTCTTAATCCTTTTCAGATTTGTGTTCTTTTTTGTATCATGTCAGGATTGGTTTTCGTGTTTGGTCGAAAGCGACTTGGCTTTGCAAAAAGAAATAGTGATCCATACACAATAAACTTGATCATACACAACTAATTAACTATCAACTTATACGCAACTAATTATGTACTATCAACTTATATTATATGCTATTAATATTAACTAGTTATATGTTGTGCTGCAAAAAGTATTCAATTAATTATTGGAGTGATGGGGGATGGATTTGGAACAACCCAAACCTCGTAGTACGCTATTGGCTGATTTGTCCTACTAGCTCATGCTTTTGTTTTTGGTATGGCACACTTGTTCCACCCAAAAGTCCTAATGACAAGAGAAGTTTTCACACCCTTAAAAAACATGTTTTGTTATGTGAGATTGATGTTACAAATCTTCCCCCTTCGGACACAACGTCCTTATTGTGCACATTGGCCTGGGCTGTAACAATCCAAACCACGTAGCACGATATTGTTTGCTTTCCCACTAGGTCATGGTTGTATTTCTGATATAAAACATTTGTTCCACCTAAAGGCCTCATATCAGGATACCAGGAGATGTTTCCATAGCATTATAAGGCTTGCTTCATTCCTCTCTCTAACCGATGTGAGACGGATGTTACAAATCCTCCATTCGAACACAACGTCCTCGTTGTGCACATCGGTCCGAAGCCTGGCTTTGATACCATTTGTAACAACACAAGCCCTGTAGCATGATATTCTTTGCTTTGCCCCACTAGCTCATGGTTTTGTTTCTAGTATGGAATACTTGTTCTACCCAGAAGGCCTCATATTAGAAGATGTTTACACACCTTTATAAGGCATGTTTCGTTCCCTTCCCCAATCAATGAGGGACGGATGTTGCATTGCGTTTTGTGTCAACCCACTTCAGCCAAATGCGTTCGACGTGTATTTTCGGTTTTCGATTCGAATTCTTGGTTTGTTTCGGTACGAATTCCACATATGCTTTTCGTTTCAACTCAAACTTCGAAATTGATGTTCGTTTCAATTTGATGCGAGTTCAATTTCATTTTTGGAATCAACTTATATAAATGAATATAATAAACATGATGTACTACACTTTTACAAAGTACCAATAAATAATGTCATTAAACAACTAAAATAAAATTAAAATAATGCATCGCTAAAAACAATTATAAAACAAATCCTAAATACTAGAGTATTTAAGTATGGGAGATTATTTGTAATTTGTCATACATAATAATCATGATATTTTTTTCTCCTACAAACTTGTGAAATATTATTCTCATCCACATGTTTAAGAGCATTATTATCCGAACAGTTTCTTCTTGTTGTGCATGACAAAAATTATTGTGTGCAAATCACCTTACTTTAAGTATCAATTATGAAGTATTCAAATGACAAAGTATCAAAAACTATATAGTTAAAATATCAAATAATAAGATGACGTAATATTGTTTGAATTTTAAATCTTTTAATATTATATTTTAGGTTTTTAACCTTTTATGGTTTTATACATTTATTTGGTGAAACTTATAACTATTATTGACACTCTGTCATTTAAATTCACAATTCATTTTTAGAATTTAAATTTTAAGCTTTACAAAATTTTTATAGTTTTAAGGTTTTACTATTAATCGGGTCATACATGTCACTTTCGGGTTTTCGGATTGACTCTAACTCGACCTTATATTTTTTCCGACAACCCGCTCTTAATCTATTCAGATTTATGTTTTTTTTTTTCGTATCTTGTTATAAAGGGTACTGTTAATAATCCCGCAGGTACTGATACCATTAAAAGAACACCCAATAAACGTTTTCATGTCAAGCAGGGGCGGACCCATGTGTATCCCGGTGGTAACACGAGACACCAGCCAATTTTATCTGTGTAGTGGAAATTTCGATTTTTTATAGTGTAAATTCCTATTTTTTCGAGGCAGTGCTACCACTCATTCAATGGTGCCACCACCTATTTGAAATCCTGGGTCCGCCACTGATGTCAAGTCAAAGCCACATGACTTTGTAAAAGAAAGAGTTTATTTTACAGAATAGTAACCAAGTTTGAAAAACCGTTTTATCAAGGTCACTCATAAAAAATTTCACAATATAAAATAAAAGGGTAAGTGACCTTGATAAAATAGTTTTCAAACATAATTATTATTCAGTAAATTTTTCCCTAAAAAAATAATAATCTATATACAACAAAGATGGTTACATTTAAAAAAAAAAAAACTCAATTAATTATTGGAGTGAGGGGATGGATTTGGAATATGCGGAGGGGAAGGTTTAAACACGGGGTATAATGGTCATTAATAAAAAGTCTCAATCACGGCCTGGGTTTTTCGTGAACAGTGGAATTGAGCAAAGGAGCAGGAGTCGAGGAGAGAGCCCCCCACGATCTTCTGCCCCAAAGGAATCCAACCTCTTCTTCAATGGAAGCTCAACAAAAGCAGCGAAATTGGATGGTTGAACCACCCACAGACCGCCCTGTTCGTGTCTACGCCGACGGCATATATGACCTTTTTCACTTCGGTCATGCTCGTTCCCTTGAGCAAGCCAAGAAATCGTAACGTTTTCCTTTACATAGCTCCATTTTCAGTTGTTGTTCTAATTGAATCGTGGATCTTGCTTTTTCGCGAGTTCTTCGTGTTGTTTGTATTATGGAATCTGTTGTTTGAGAATTTGATTCTGTTTTAACTTTATTACTTTATTATGCTAGTCTGTTTCTTAGTTTTGACTTTTTTTTTTCTTTTAGTTTAATGTGATCGTTTGGATGGAAACGGTGTATAGAGTCTGTTTCTGAACTTTGTGCTTCTACTTTTGGCATTGATTAGGTTAATTTTCAGTTTATGAACCAGAGGAGATTTGATAAAGGCACATTACCACTTGATCTTAATGTCGTGTACTAATAATATGCACTTGGTGATTGTGATATGCTTTATTCATGTTCGGTTATACATTCCAAGGAGTTTAGGGTATGAAGTATGAACTATGAATATGGTGCAGAACAATAGCCTGAAGGGTTTGGATTTGGGGACATTGGCAATATAAACTAGGGTTTCTAATTCTGAAACAATTTAATATTTGGTAAATGAAATCTCAGTGACAACTCTTTTAATAATAAACAAGAAAAATGTTGAAGCAACCTACACTTTGATATAACTGCACCAATTAGTCCTAGATCTGGTATGCCATAAGTGTTAAAAAGAATCTGTTTTGGCATTAGTTCCTACCCTGTCAAATGTAGTAAATACGATATTCTATATCATATCTTTAATTTTCTCTTTCTTAAAAACATATAAATGTCTTGTTCCGTTGTATCATGGAATTACCTAAAAATACCTAGATAAGATTGTGATGATTCCCTTCAAACGTGGATAAAATTGGAGTGGTGGGTGACACTCTACTCCGAAGTGGCCAATTAAGCATTTGTAACTAATTGCAAATTGTGTATTATTCTTTTGTGCTTTTAAGCTCGTTACAAACTGTTTATTCTTATTGTCTTTATCTAAACAATAAAACATGAACTTACGAGTTACCTTTAATGGTGCATTACCACGTAGTCCTAAATTGCTTATAATCTCAAGTACCCAAATAAAATAATAGCATAAGTTATGCGCTCTTGTGATCTTTGTTAAGAATTGTCAATTTCGATTCTCATGCATAGATGTATGAATATTGAATAATCATTTGGTATCTAACAACGGGGAATAACATAGAATTTTGTAGGTTATAATAGAACAGAAAACTCGAGATCTACTAGGAGTAAAAACCCAAATGTTGAATGGATGTACTAATCTAAGTATATAAAGGCAATGCATAAAATTGCTTTTCTGGTTAAGTAACAAGGTTGCTAGCAATACCTCCTTTCTGCGTCCACCAGATTACTTGTATTTAATTTACTGAAAATTATCATAAAGTCAAATAATTAATGGCAACTTGTGCTGTTTTCTCTATTACCCTCTGGTCTTTTCGTCTTTCTACCATTATTAAGAAACATGGTCCATGTATTTTATAATGGAGGAAAACAAGAAACAACTAAAAAATAGTTATAATTATTCTAACTAAAAAGTAGTTATAATTATTCAATCTCATTTATATATTGTATAATTCATAATTATGCATTTTGAAACATGCATATCATGTAACGTTGTTTTCTCATCTAATCTATAGGTTTCCAAATACTTATTTGCTTGTTGGATGTTGCAATGATGAAGTCACCCACAGGCTGAAGGGTAAAACAGTCATGACTGATCAAGAGCGTTACGAATCTCTTCGTCATTGCAAGTAGGTTTGATTTAATTGATCAAGACTCGTGCTTTTAGCCATGCAATTTTTAGTAAGAGTTTTAGTAATCTAGTAAATAATTTAGACTTGCAATATGTCTTTTGTTTTCTTTTATAATTCTTGAAGTTCCATGTTCATAAGTGAAACAATTTCAACAATCATGTTATAATTGTGCATTCTTAATGGACTTATGTAGGTGGGTTGATGAAGTTATTCCAGATGCACCATGGGTACTTACACAAGAATTTATTGATAAACATAAGATAGATTATGTGGCTCACGATTCTCTTCCGTAAGTATGTGTAAACAGAATACATATATGCATGCATACATACACACGGACACACGGACATATACATACATCATACTTGCATACATACATACACCTACACATATGTACATATATAGATCCATTCATCCATACTAACACATAATGCTACATGCAGGCTAAGTTTGGTCGGCCTAAGTGTGCCTTTAGCCTATGGCTAAAGTAGAAATGACTTAAACGGCATATACTAAAGGGGTGTTTGGTTTTCACTAGGATGACTATGGGTATGGGTTTCGCAATAAGAGGGAATTGGAATGCAGCATGAATGGATTTCTAAACCCAACCCCCGTGGTGCTTTTAGATTATACCTAGATACTCATTTTAAAACCCAAGCCCTTTAACCAAGATTTTTATTGGGAATGAAAGCCATTGCTCATTCTCATTCCCCTAAAACAAACATCAGCAGAAATTTTGTTATCTCATTAAACATTTGATGCACACTATTATTGTTCGTGTGTTATGTATTAATTGTGTTGACATCATAAAATCAGTTATGCCGATGCAAGTGGTGCTGGAAAAGATGTCTATGAATTTGTAAGTTGAACTTCCTAATAAGCATCAACATATGTTCCCTCTTTTACAATGTTTAATTAGTTTAATCTAAATATTCCCTTATACTGCTATCGGCCTATTTAGATCTGTTTTATTTAGCATGGTGCATGTATTCATGATAGTTACATTATTATCATGTTAAGGTTAAAGCAATTGGAAGGTTCAAGGAGACAAAACGGACGGATGGGATTTCTACATCAGATATAATCATGAGAATTATTAAAGATTACAATGAGTATGTGATGCGCAACTTGGATCGAGGATACTCAAGAAAAGATCTTGGTGTTAGCTACGTGAAAGTGTGTTTTTGTAATTAATGAAAACAATTCATTTACTATTTTGTATTATGTACCTCAATTGACTATCACCTCTTCTTTAGCTCGAGATATGATTTTCATCTTTTTTTCTTTTTTTTTTTGGTTTTAGGAAAAGAGGTTGAGAGTGAACATGGGTTTAAAGAAGCTGCGTGAAAAAGTAAAGAAGCAACAAGAAAAGGTGGAAGAAAAGGCAAGTGGTCTTTTATAATTTTTTTTTCTTGCACATCAGACTATAATTTTAGGATACTAGTTAAGGGCTTAGCTTGTATTTGAATACACTTCCTAGGTTATTCATTATTGGTTAAGTGCATATTCGAAATTAGTTTGTTTCCTTGTTAAGAGATTAATTTTTATCCCATTTCAAACGGAAAAAAAAATGCAGTTGTAGTATTAGGTAAGTAGGTACCTATGAGATTATGATCTTTTCATTTATTTAATTATCCAGCAGTAGAACTTGATAAGAAAAGAACTAGCCATTATGTATCATGTTTCACCAAGTATCCTGTATCCTCGTTCTACTAGGTTTAGATTTATAAGTGTATACACCCTTATACATATATGTTATTTGATCCATTTACTTATGTATGTGTCAATTTGGGTTATGTTCTATCATAAAACGGTCAAATCATAAAAGTTAGCTAAGATGATAGTCAAGACTCAAGCGGTTTGAAAAGCTGCCTAAGTCAATGTTTAATACATACAATCTCCTAAATCTATTATTCTGTTTATCTAAAACTTTGGATTTTTATTATAATAATATAGTTTTAGTAATCATATTTAACGCCTTAATTATTATTACTTTTTGTTAAAGTAGACGAAAAAATTGTTGCAGGTCAACTCAATCTGACTTGTTTTGACTGCACTTAAAACTTGCCTATTAATTCTAGATATGTTTAAACTATTAGAGCTCTATTCATCAGTTGAAAATTAATAAAGAGCTAAATCTGTGAGGTTAACTAAATATTAAAGATGTTTACAGTATTTGAAACAATACATCGTAGAAAATTTCACAAATCTCCTAATTCTCGAATTCTGTAACACTTGGTCATACTATTAACAACATTTTATGATCCTTTAAGACTAGAGGTGGCATTTTGACCCATTTTTCTATTAATCAGTCAATTTTGTGTTTTTATTTAACTTTAACGGATCAAATGGGCTACTCTAAAACATTTAACGACAAAAGAAGCACATCTAGTGGGTTGAAAGTCATCTGCAATGTATTCAAGTGCATAAAATCTCTTATGCTGCATTGGCCTGTCTATAGGAGTCGTTTATTAACAGGATTTATCACTACCAAGGCAAAGGCTTTATAATATTAAAAAGGGTTCTGTGATCAAATTAAAACACATTAGTTAACAATAGAATTAAAAAAAAAGATGAATAGTTTGCAAGTCACCCACACCTGCGACATCAAAAGTTACCTATCTTGGAATTGTGTAGACGCTTCTGTCTGTTAATTATTCTAATTATTAACTTAGCTTTGTGTGCTTTTTTTTTTGGATATTGCAGATCCAAACGGTGGCGAAAACTGCTGGTATGAATCATAACCTCTGGGTGGAGAATGCTGATCGTTTGGTTGCTGGTTTTCTTGAAAGATTTGAAGAGGGTTGCCATAAAATGGTATCCTCTCTGTCTCTCTCTCACTTGCTCAGAAAAACAAACACATAATTCAAGAAGCTAAATGTTTTTTCCCAGGATAGTATATAATTAAAAGTGGTTTATAGAAATGTTTTAAATTAAAAGGTAAATAGAATGGTTTCAAAAGTAACAGGTATATAATTTTTTTTAAAATTGAAAGAGATGTAAGGAAGCTTATAAAACTGAAAGATAAAAAAGAGTATAATAAAATGAAGGGACAATTCGGTCGTATATCATCTTTTACATACTAATTTTGCCAACCAGACGCATGACAGGTTCCCGTTATGTTCAAATTCAAATTCTTTTGTCAGATTCATATCCCTTGCTAAAACATTTTGCTTAGGGAATAACATAAAATAAGTAACGCGTTGAAAAATCTCACAGGGAACAGCCATTAGAGACCGAATACAAGAACAGTTAAAAGCAAAAGCAAATAGTAGGGGAATTACTTATGACAAGAATGGAGACGAGATGGAAGACGAAAATGGTGATGACGATGAGTATTATTATGATTATAACAGCGGCGATGAAGAATACTCCAGTGGAGCAGAAGAAGCAGTATCAACTTAAATTTCATCACTCTCTCTTTTTCCCTGTGAAAGTTTGCTATGCTCTGTGTGGGGATAATATAGGTTTGTGATATAAATTTGGAGCTTTACTGTATGATAAATTTGTAACCCATTTTTGTTTCTGTTTTTACAGATGTATGAAACTGAAGGGTTTTCAGCTCTTGACAGAAAATTGTGTTTGGATTAATTCTACTTGTTTTTGCTGAAACTTTTAGAGAATTTGCTTGGTATGGATTTTATCTAGTTCATTTTTGTTACTTGTTCTTATATTCATGTTTCTTGTTTTCCTTGATTAAATTTCATTGTACTTCTCTTTCCTTACGAGTAGGGCTGGCAATTTTTGGGTTGATGTGAAAAAAGTGACACGAACCCAAAACGGGTCAAAAGTGGGTTGACACGAAAATAAATGGGTCGGGTTAAGGTCAACCCGACAACCCGAAAGTGACCCGTTTAAGTGTAAAACTATAACATATTCTTTAATATTTAAAATTTAAATTTTGAAAAGAAGATTGTGAATTCAAATAAGATAGTGACATCTTAGGGTAATAAAACTCGGTAAACAAAAGTACAAAACCCTTAAACGTTAAAATGTAAAAATAAACAATAAGAGATTTATAGTTAAAACAGTAGTACACAATTTTGATATTTGTTATTTTAATTATATGATTTTGGTATTTTTACATTTGATTACTTAATATGTGGTACTTTATTATTTTCAATTGATTCATAATTCTATTTAATGATGAATAATTTCAAATTATTCGGTTGTTCAATGTAATTATGTATTAGCACTTTATAGAATAGTAGTATATCATGAGTTTTATTACATTCATTTATATAAGTTGAATAAAAAAGTAAAATCAAAATTTAAATCAAACCGAAACAAATACCGAATGAAACGAATATTAAATATTGAAGTTAGAATATAAATGAAATTCGTTTTTGAAATTCTTACCGAAAGTTGTAAAACAAACATGGAATTTGAATGATTGATTTTCGTAATTGAAACGGAAAACCGTATTCAGAAATCGTATTCGAAAACCATATTCAAAAACCGAAAAAATACTCGTCGATCACATTTGGCCTAAATGGCTTGACACAAACCCAACATGAAAAAAACTAACACGACCCGTACCTGACACGAAAATAATTGGGTCGACACGAAACAGACCCGAACTCGAATGACACGAACCCGACCTGAATTAACAACCTTACTTACGAGGACATGCCGGACTTGATCAACCATACCTAATTTCATGTGAGCCGGGTATGATGTAAATAGTCATATGTCTATTAGAGAGCAGAGGGTTTGTTTTTTTAAGAACCTCAAGCTAAAGATACCCATTCCCTAGTATTCTCCTATTATTGAGTGTTGGTCAAAGTTGTATTTTTTGAAGGTCCGATATACTATTATTGTAGACAGCGTTGTAAAACTCCACCCAGTTATCGGGGAATATTTGGAAATCGGACACCTGCCAAGGTGGGTCGGGGTTACTCGACCAAATTACTAAGTTTTGGTCAAATTTGGTCAAACTTGTCCGTACTTTGCCTACCTGGTCAATTAAGGTCATTTTTTCTTAAAATTTTCAAAGACATAATATACACACATCTGTATTGTTTAACCTAGTCCATTTTTTTCTTCTGCTATTTCTCATGACTACGAAGCATATGCATTCTGAGTGAGCAACAAACCAATCGATTGTCCCTTGTCCACTTTCTCTCACGACTATAGACCGAAAGGCGCAATTTGAAGTTTTGACCGACTATGTGTTTCCAAACATATTTTTTGGGTTAAATTAGTAGTTATCCTTATTTAACTAATTATGATCATATTGTACATTTAATTTTGGAATTTATATACAAAAATTTTTAATCCGAGTAGTTCCTGGCTAGGTCAATTACTCGCAACTCTCGAGTCGGCCACTCGAATACCGCCGACATGATTATTATTGTTATTGTTATTAGTATTAATATTAGTATGTTCCATTGTTCCTGAAGCAAGAACTTGATATTCTGATATGTATATATTGAAAATATTAACCATAAAACCAGGGTTGGGGACAGTGGTAAAGCTAGGGTGGATTGGAGATTTGGAGAGTTTGGCTGGTGTGATAAGTCTCCTCCAGTTTATAGTTATAGAACTTTTTTAGAACAATTAAATATTAAATATAAGTAATATTAAAGAACTTATGCCTCTTTACATAAAATTAATTTGCATATTTTGTTCCTTTTGATTTCTCTATTGGTTTGTGCTAATTGACAAGGGAAATTGTATTGGTTTATGCTATTTGACAAGCGAAAGCGCAAATTTCAACAACGGAACTCAATCCCACTTAAGCATAGTATGAGGAAATAAGATATAGACAGTTATACTTCTACTCGAGGATAGAGAGACTGCTTTTATAAGGACATCCCGACTAATATTAGAGAAAAACGAATATAATTAGAAAATGTTATAATAAACACAAGTAAAATTATTCAGCAATGTATTTATTTAGTAATATATATCATCTTATAATTATACTTACTATTACTATCATTTATCGGGACTAATTAACAGTGGAGTTATGTTTTTTTATGTAAAAAAAGTTAATATAAATATGTAAATATGTTAGGCTGCCCGTAGCACCCAAGCCGAAGGTATCGGGTTGGACTTCGGCTCACCCAGGTTCCTTTGGGAACACCGGTACCACCACCTCAACCCGAGAGGTCCCGACTCCCTACATCCAACACTACCCGATTCCTCTTTCCTTTTTTTTGTTCTTTTAATCAACGGCCATTTTTTGGGAAAATTAAAAAAAAACTTAAAGGGTCATATGATCG